>JAWQFY010000120.1:0-54382 GCA_037055185.1 Capillidium rhysosporum
AGTATTTAAGCTTAATCTTGGCTAAATTTTTTAAAATTTTTAGCATTTTTTAGTTATAATAATTAGAGTAAATTTGTAAATTACTTATAATGCTAAATTTTAATAATATAAATTATAAAAAATAATTATTATAGTTAGCTATTTATTACTATATTTTATAGATTTATTTAAAATTAAACTAGCTTAAAAACTAATTTTATATATTTTTTTTAAATAATGTTTTTATTTAAATTTTATTAAAAAAATTAATAATAAACTATAACTAAAAATTATAATATTTTGCTTAAATTAATAAATAAATATTAATTAATTAATTATAACTAATAAGTATATCAACTTTATTAAGCTACTAGTTTATTAATTATATTTTAGTTATTTTTTAAATATTAATTTTATTAAAAACTTTAAATAGCTATAATTTACAATTATAAACCTATTTTTTTATTTTAATAAAATACTATATAAATATTATACTTTATTAAAATCTTAGCCTTTACTAAACATTATACATATATACTACTTTTTAAAACTTTTATTTACTTTTTATTTTTATTTTATTCTAGTGTTTTATATTTTATAAGTTATTAGTTAATTTATTTTAAAAAATAATACATCTACTTTATTAAGTTTATAGTTTAATTAAAACAAAAATAATTTAATAATTAAATTTTAACTAGTTTAAACTATTAAATTAAAGAATTTTTTTTTAATATTATTAACTTAAAATTTTTTATAAAAATTTATATTATATAATGTATACTGTTTTTATAAAAATTTAAAAAAAACCTGCAAAGTATATTATCTTAAAGTATTGGTTTCAGTTACTAACATTAATTATACTTAAATTTTAAAAATATTTTTAATTTTAATTTTTAAATATTAATTAATGAATTTCATTTAAAATAAATGTATTAATTCCTATAACTTTATAAAATACAAGTTTATTTTACAATTAGATTCATTATTTTTTAATTTCTTTGATATAGTTTTTGAACTCAACCACTATTTTGATGTACTTTTTGGAAAACTGGTTTTGAAAATTGGAAAAAAAGTCTAAATATTAAAATATAACTTAGATTATATTAGTCACTTTATTGGTCTTTTTATTTTAAAAGCATTGATTTAAAAGGGTTATTGTATTAGCTACGTCAATTGAACAAGTTGAGTACAAAGAATAAAATACTTTGTTTTTTTTATTAAGAGAAGGTTTATAGATAATAAACCAAATTGGATTCAAATAAAATAGCTTATTTAGTAAATTTAAAGCCAAATCAATAGTTAAATCGGATAGTATTTTCAACCAAAAATATAAGAATCTAAGAACATGAGTATAACATTACATCAGTTTAAGATTAGCAGGTATGCCCAACTTCCTGATTCTATCCTTAATGCAATTCAAGGTATTTTTTTCTAAAATTATTTGCTAACGTTTTAAAATTAGATGAGTCAGCTAAAAATTTCTACTTAATAAGCGACGTAAATTCAACTTCCTTAGCATTGGTAACCAAGGACAAAGTTTTATTACATCTACCTTATATAATAGCTGAACAAGTAACCAAGGTTTATTTTAGATAAATTACTAATTAGATTAGTCTAAATGCATGAAATTTGAAAAGCCATATGAAAAAGACTTACCTCTTATAACCTTTTTTGATGATAAAAATTTAAATTTAGTTGTATTGAGCCCTGACGGTCAACTCGACGTTTACTTCGATTTGAAAAAGCATTACATTTCAAATAGCTTTTTCAAGGATATTAGTCATAAAATTTTGATTAGTTACGGAGAAACGATCGAATTTCTCAATAGTTGTCAGGTAAATTTTTCGAAGCTCTTTAAAACTTATAGAAAAGCCTTATGGTGTGATTATCGGAACAAATAAACGATCAATTTACATTTCAATTTGCCCTGGGAAGTTGACTGAGAATGTTTTAACCACTATAGATTCCAGCTTTTATTTTTGGAAAAACACAATGTTTAGTGGCCAACCTCAAATCAATTTAATCCAATCTTATTTCCATAAAAGCGTGAGTGAGAGGTAATTTTTATAGCTAAGCTGGTTTATCTAATTATAATCAAGCCTTCTATTTGGTCTGGCAAAAGATAGGCTAATTATTTGGGCTATGCCAAATTCTAGTTCGTTTACGGTAGTTTTAGCTTTAACATTTTAAAGTTTTGACTTCGTTCATACATAGGTCTCAAGTGAAATTACATATGAAATGCTGACTGAAAGTGAAACTGATACAGATGCACATTTTGGTTGGGCGCCTCTTGACCTCCTATTTGATCAACGGTATCACTTTTTTAATATACAAATGTTGATTTTATATTTTTAGGGGGAGGCTTATCATACTTCAATATCGTTCTATCAACGAGAGAGAACAACTACAAATCTTAAACCTAAACTACAGTCAATTAGAAAAAACCAGACCCACATTGCAAAATATCAAGTGTATTTGCAACTTTCCATCAGAAAACCAGGTACTTTTATAACTAATAGCCCAGCTAATATGAGCTCTAGCTGAACCTTTTATCTAGCAAACTACTCCCAGTTTATCGAAATAGTGGTACAAATGCAACATGTATTACCATTATGAACCCAGACTTCGTCATATCTACCACGACTGATACAGGTATTACCAAAATTATTTTCTCGCTAATTGAGGTAGATAGTCCCACCGTTGCTATTCCTTTACTTGGAGAAGGGGATGCAATCGATTTTAGTGACTGTGAACCAGGACGTACCGACTTGATTGCCAGCTTGAATAACCACCTACTTAGAGTGGAATTTGTGCCCAACCCTCCCACTCTTGTCCACAACCTTGATCAACTCAATACCGAGAGCAAGTTGTTGATTCAATTGCTGACCCAATTAGTTAAAGCAGATCAACCGGTTCAAGTAACTTTCATTTTTTACAATTATACTAACTGATGGTTTAGTTATCGATTGATTTTAATAAGCTAATAGATTATTTGGGTACTGCTTCTAATAGTTTATCCTATGTAGTTGAAGTTTTGCTAGAAAGATTAATTTTTTCAGGTAGATTTATTTAATAAGACGTAATTAACTTCAAATTATAGTTGTACCTCAAACTATATCTAATGGCTTGGCTGAAATTCAAATAATTTCTAAATGTAGAGTAGATCGATTCACTAACCTGATAAAACTGTTACAAGAAGCTAACCTGTTGTCTAAGGTACCTTCAGTTATTTATAGTGCTAACTTTAGATGCAGCTCGATGGAACTATGCTTAACGAACTTGTTGAAAAATACCAGAAGGTGGTAGTCAGTGGGAAGTTGTTAGATCACCAGTTGCACCGACTTAACGAACGTGATGAAGTCAAGGTTACCAAGCTACTCACCAATTTAATCAAGGCGGTCGCCAGCGCGTCTAGACTCGATTTCAGCTGTAACTTCCTTATCAAGCATTACGACCGGGTTGACGAGCTGCTGTCGGCTCTACCTAATCACCTACGACATCCAGCTGAAATTCCTAGGCCTTATTTGAACGATTACGCCATGCTTGTGCTTGAATCTAATGTGCTGCTACTCAAAGGCTTGACCAGCTTGCCCGATCCAAGAAATGACTTGGACCTGTTACCTACTGACTTATGCTGGATGGATCGTACATCCCTGGTCACCTCGCTTACCCAGGCCTTTCAGGCCACTAATAAGGTGTTGGATGGATTTAAAGCTCATCACGATTTAATCAAACCTATGAACTCTGATCTACCCACTGAACTATACTGGTTGCCCAATTACACGTTACGTGAACTGGCCGACCACCCGAAGCAGCTCCTCATCTACCTTAAGTACCAGTTGGTTGCACTAGCTCAGGTTCTAGTCGCTAGCGCTCACCGCCGTACAGTTAAGGATGCAATCATTGATTTGACCGTTGGAGCTAACCGTAATGAAGACCAAAGTATAACCTTGATCTACACTACTCTGACACGGTACGGTTTGGTAGATGAGGCCATTAAGCTAGCGGAACGCTACCGCAACTTCAACAGGTTGGCTTCACTCACCATCAACCGACCGCAAACCAAGTCGGACAGCAACACCGTGTTTACCAAGGTGGAAGCCTACGGGTACCCCATGTACCTGGCCTGCCATCATTATTATTTGAGTAAGGGAAACCGCACTAAGGTGCTTCAACTAGCTGAGCAATTCCCCGATTTGGCTGACCGAGTTTTGGTAGACGGAGGCGCTTCTGAGCTCGCCGCGTTCCACCATGTGTACCGCAAGCGTTTCGAGGATGCCAGTGCTAAATTTTTGGAAGCAGCCAAAGGTACGCAGGATATCAAATCCAGTAAGACTTTATATATGCTTGGCAAATTATCCATGTTCTGCACCAATCCACCCCCCGCGCCTGACCGAAGCATCGTATCGGATAATGTAGCGCAGAAGGAGGAGATAGATGATGTACTGGACATCCTCTCAGTGCACGAGCAGCTGCAGAATCTGATCCACCATCTGCTTCCACCTCTCACTTTAAATGAACTGGATAGGTTTGTGGATGAGAAACTAGTGACCCGAAAGCTGCAAAAGATGCGCCCCGCCATGTGCCGCCTAGTTAAAGCTTCTGTAGGTAAGCTAATGACAGGGCAGGTACTGGATTGCATTGATTTGATTGATGTACTCACCCTTAAGTTCAACAAATTGGATGGTAACTCAGGTTATTTAGCTACCAATGGGTTTGAGCTGGCATTCGAAGTGTACCGTAGGTTGGATTCCACTTACACGCAGGCTAGCAAAAACTACGCCCTACGCACGATCTGGCGTCGTACCATATTGGTGGACGCCTGGGATAACATCGAATCGGAGGGAATTCACTTCGGGGAGGAGCAGCGTACCACTCACATGCAGGAAACCGCTCTCTACTCTTTAATGCTAGTTGCACTCGACAACCGCGCTCCCCTCCAACTCCTTATCAACCCCGAGTCTACTAAATTCTCCAACGACCAGAATTTCCTTAGAACACGTTACCCCAACCTAGCCACCGACCAACTCCACGAGCTGCTCAAAGAGTTTAGGAGTGAGAATTTAGAGTTGGAGAAGTACCTTGACGCCGGTCTTCCCCAAATGTTTGAAAAAGTAAAAGATATGGTGTGTAGGGCACTAGGAACTCAGAATTAGCTAAGTTAACCTTTTGCGTTCTCCGCAATAAAATTCTTTTTTAATAAATATGCATTGGTTTAGGTATCAAAGTAGGTAAGTTACCTTTTAATAATATTTTTACTCATTTTTTTTTACTACCAGGAACATAAATGTTAGGTCCCTTAACGTTGGTTGTACATTAATAATCGATAGAATATATTTCTTAATTTGCATTTAGTTCAATAAATAATCTAATTTTCTAATCTTTAAAATCATATTATAATTGGTTAAAGTATATAATAAACCTTAATGATTAAGTGCACAACCTAAATTAAATTAGTTGTTTAAAAAATAGCATTAACTTTTCTACTATTATATTAAAAACTTAATTCAAAATTTAGCTGCATTTACTATATAACTTAGCCTAACTTCACTTGATTAAATACATAATGTTGCAAGTTTATCAATATTACTTATTTTATAGTTTTTAGCTAATAAGTATCTAGCAAAACACATTTTTATTTAAAATTAGAGCTTTATAAGAAATGAGAAAATATAATTAAATAAAATCTAATCTAAAATAATTTTAACAAATAAAATCTAGCAATAATGGAATGTTTATAAAAAAGTTAAACTAACATTCTATTACTAAAAGGCTATATAATTGCTTAAAAAGCTATACTACTTAAATAAAACAAGCTTCATTTTTTTAAAACTATTTTAAATTTAAAAGCTTTTAGTACTAACTATATATTTTTAAATTAACTAATAAAAAATTAAATTTAAAGTTATATAATTTAGATTAGCTTATATTAAAATTAAATATGTATTATATTAAAATAATAGATAAGTTATAAACTACTAAACTAATAAGTAGTTTTAATACTAGTATATATTTAAATTTGTTTTAAGAAAAATTTTAAGCTTTTTTCTTAACTTTTTAATAAACTAAAAAGTTTAAACTTAATATAAAAAAATATTTTTTGTTTAAATTAAATTAATTAAAGAATTTTCCTACTAAAATAATTTCTATTTTCAAAATAAAATGAAATAAATGTTTAATTTTAGTTATTTTATTTTGTTTTTTGTTATTTTTTAGATTTTTTAAATTAGTAACAAATATATTAATTTAATTTAAAATTTTAACTTAATAAAAGGTCAACACTTTAATAAATTGAAAAATTACTAATAATAGTATGTAGTAAGCTTAATTTTAAATTATAGTTTAAATTTAATTTTTTATCTATTTTTTACTACTGATTTTTGTTATTAAACTACTATTTTTTGAAAAAATCTTAAGATTTAATATAATTTTCTTATATAAAACTATGCTAAAAAATATTGCTAATATAAAAAAATCTTAAAAATAACTAGAAAAATAGAAATACTCTAAAATAAAAATAAATTAATAAAGCTAATATAAAACTTTGAAAAAATTATCTAAAAGCTATACTAGTTTTCTTAATATTAAAATTATTTAAATTTGATAAAAAATATAATTAGCAGTCTATAAATAATTACTTTTACTTTTATAAATCCTTACTTTTTAAACTAGCTTATTAGAAAAATCTACTTTATTTAATAAAAAACTTTAATTATACTTAGGCTATAAGTTTAAAGTATATTAATTTATTGTTATTATTTTTATAAGTAATAATAAAGAAGTATTAGCTAATATTTCATTTTTTAAAATTAAATTTTAATTTTAATAAGTCTAAAAAAACATTAAAAAATCTTAGAATACTAATATTAATTACAATTTAGATGATAAAACCAAGATACTAAATATAATAGTATATACTAATAATATATTTTTTACAGTTTATATCAATAAATGTTGGTTTTTTAGTAGTAGGTAAAATTTTTTTACAAAAGAAATTTAAGTTTTAAAGTCTAAAATTTTATATATTTAATGGTATTATAACTAAAATATATATTCTTGATAATAATATTTGTAACTACAAATTTTACATAATAGAAAATTATAATTTTATGTTGAAAATTAAGTAAATAATAAATTTTGTTAGATAAATTTTATTAATTTGATACTAATTAAGCTAAAAAGTACTACTACTGTTCTTAACATTAGCTTAAAAATAAATTTAATGTTACAAATATGCTAAGTAATAAATATAAATATCACTATTGTGTTTGAATTGAATATAAAAATTTAAGTCTACAGGTAGATTTTTAATTTATTATTAGTTGATAAAAACATCTTAGTAATTTAAAAATTAAAAAAATAAATAAATATTTATTAATTAAAATAGATTATTAATTTAATTAGCATAAAATAGTAATTTTTTGTTGTATATGTAGTTGTAAATCAATTATTTATATAATATATCAAAGATAAAAACTTCTGTCTATAAAGGATGTTAGTAATAAACAAGTGGCTTTTAAGCTATGTTAAAAATAGATATCTTAGTGACTTTTTATCAATTGCTACCAAGCTGTTTTTTAAACTTATTTGGTCTTCCAGTGCTTTTAACTTAAGAAATTTGAATACTTCAAACTATGAGCTCTTATTTCTTTTTAATAAGCTATGTTATATAATTTAATTTAGCTAGTATAATGTTGAAACGATCAATTTTAATATTATAATAAGAAATAAATTTCATACTAAAATATAAAATTATACGTTTAACCACCCCAAGATTGTTCTTTACATATAAGCTAAAATTATTTGAGCCATTTTTTAATAGTCTAACTCTTGATTTAAGGGCAATTTCTATGGAATTAACAATGTTATTAAATTTATTTTGAAACAATGGGTAAAACGAAGGTTTATTTTTCTTATACTCGTAGCATTTTTTTCTTTTAATTTAGGTCGACTAAGGAAAAAAATCAGGATGTATGTGTTTTATGATGTTGACAATGTGTTAATTCAAGTAAATATAATTGCTATTTAACCTTTCCATTACCTGTTACCACTTATGATCGAAAGTTTTATAAAGATTTGAAATTTAGGATGACTCCCAAATATCTACCTTTATCTTATTAAAAATTAATATATCTTATCAAATCATTTAGCAATAGTGATGTTTTCTATTGCATTTATTTGACAGTTTAAAATCAATTTTTAATAGAAAATGTCGATTTATTTGGAATTGAATCTAAATGTTTGGGAATTCTAATTTCACTTAAAACCTACCCATGGCTGCAAATTTGATATCATACTTCAATTTACCAGGCTTGGAAAGAAATTCAAACCCATTAACTTTACTAAAATTCAATGAGCTGGTAACCAATTCATCGTTAATATAATTGACAAATCTTTAGGAAAGGATTTAAAAAAGCAGTAGAACGTTTACCACATAACACTAAAAATAAATTTGGATTTTCTAAAGGTATTGTGTGATAGTTATTACTGTAGTAATCCTTTTTTAGAGACTAGAGATGAGGAATTTGATTTACACGATGGCAGATTGAAAACTGTTGAAAATGAAACCGAAGCATTTTTAGGGCAAAGTAGACAATTAAGTTCTTCTTATACAGGTAATATATTTGTTTTTTATTGTTTAACATTTGAAGCTATGTTAACTCATCAGGCATCCATTTCATTAAATATCTCTCAGCTATATGAAACCCTTGGTGAGTATGATAAAGTAAAATCAGATGCTACGAAGCGTGAAAATGCTGAAAAATATATGAACTTATGCTCTGAAATGCAAATTGAGCTAAGAGAAAATATTGTAAGTGTTATTATGTTTTATTTTATTCACTATTTTTAGAATACTCTTAACGATAGGGTCATCAATCCATTATCAGAGCTTCTATCCATTTTAAAGTCTATTAGAAAATTAATTGCTAAAAGAAATCATAAATTGACTGATTTAACTCGCCATACAGAATCATTAGATAAGTATCGTAATAAACCAAGCTTAGATGTATCTGGTGAGAAATCTTTGTATAAAGTAAGAATAAATTTTGTGTTATATTAAAACCATTATTTTTAGTATGAAACTCTAGTACAACAAGCTGAAGATGACTTTAATTTACTAAACGATTTACTCAAAAAAGAGCTTCCTACTTTATGGGAATTACGTGAACAATGGGCCATACCCTGTTTCTTAGCTCTGTACCAATGTCAGGTTGCGTTCCATAACAGCTATGCAACATTTATGCAGCGAAGCTCTGAGTTACAGGGTTTGTTATTGACTTCGCCTGTCATACCAGAATTTGATAACTATATACCTCAATTTGAACATCTGTTTGAAAAGATAGATTGGTTTAGTGCAACACCTCGTAACAGCAATTTCAACGGCTTAAGGGCAAAGTTAACTTTATCTCATGATACCGATAGTTTACCTGTTCCAGAAGCTAATGAGTTTAAAGGTCATCAACGATCTGTGTCCAACCCACCACCCTACAACTCAACAATTCTCAACACGCCTTCATCTCCTAGAGTTGTGGGTAAGAAACCACCACCGCCACCTCGTCTTCTTAAAGCACGTGCTTTATATGACTTTGAGGCCCAGGCCGAAGGGGATTTAACTTTGAAGGAAGGCGATGTAATTGACATTATTAAGCGTTCGAATGACGAGAACGATTGGTGGACTGGCAGATTAAAAGGTAAAATCGGGCTGTTTCCAGGTAACTATATGGTATTTTAATAGCTTTTAATTAATTTTCTCCTTTTAGCTAACTATGTTGAACTTTTATAAAACTATATGAAACTGCTTTGAACTTTATATTAGATAATTTATTTTGCTTAATTAGTATGCAATTCTGTGCTTATATAGATATGTATTTTATATCAAAATATATGACTTTTTAATTTTGTTTCTATTTATATTAAAAGCAATTTATTTTAACCTATTTCCTATAATGGTATTTCAAATTTTTGATTTTACAACAGTAACTAGATTATTAATATTTAAATTGGGTTATATTTTGTTAATACACATACAGACATCTTAAGTTGTTTCAAGTCCAAGCAAATTTTAAAAAAATCAATATTTTTTCTTATTAATATACATATACATATATATATATATTAATTTGTAGACTAGTATAGCAAAATTTTAGTTAATTTTATTAATTAAATAAAATGCTATTAAATTTTAATTTGACTAGTCTTGAAAGCACTGATAAAATAAAGCTAAAAAAATACAATAATAATATTTAAATTTTTTAATATTTTTTATTAAGCTACTTTATTTTTTATTATTTATTATTTTATTTAGCAATAAACTTTACTAATTAGATTTTAATTATATAAAAAATATAGTGTTAAAATACTATTTAAGTATACTTTATAGTAAAAACTAGATTTTTATAGCTATTTATAAGCTTTTTTAAATTAATTTAACTAGTGTTTTAATAAATTACTATTTTATAAAGTGAAATAAATTTAATAAAGTTATATAAATTAATAATAATTTTTTACTTTACTATATAAAAAAGATAAAATATATATTTTATAAACTTGTTTCTATCTTTTATAAATTAATATAAATATATAATTTATATATTTTTGGATACTTAAAGCTATATTCTTCTTTTTACTATTTTTAATATATATATAACTTAATAATAATTATTATTAAAAAATAGATAATTTTATTATTTATAAAGTAAAAAGTTTTACATTTTAAATTTTTTAAAAAGTGTATTACTTTTAAAAGTAGCTAGTTGTTTATTTAGTTTTATATTTTAAAAAAAGTCATTAGTTTTAAATAGACAATGTTAAATAAAAACTTTTTAAAATTTTTAAACAAGCTATTAATAATTATAGTAGTTAAAAATTAAATGTTTTAATAATAAAAGGTAATTAAAAATAATTCTATTTGTATATATTAAGAGTATATCTATTTAAATACCACAATTTCTGAAACCTTTAAGCAAGTTATTATTTTTTAGTTAAATTATACTTTTATACTATTTGCACTTTAGTTATATAACATATTTTTTAAGCTATTATATTTTAAAAAAGATCTACAGTTAAAATTTTTACTAGGTATCATAAATTAGATTCTTAAAATTATTAGTTTAATATATATATAAATTTAAGATAGGTACAAAATTTGCTAATATTTTAACTACCAGTTTATTTATTTCAAAATTTACTATATTAACTAATTGGAAATAATATTCTCAAACTTATTGATTACACAATCTATTTATTCATTGAAATTATAATTATAATGCGATCACATAAATAACTAATATTAGAGTATTTTTAATGACATAATTTTAGTAAATTACAATTTGATCAAGTATAAAGTAGATGTAGATTTAATTCTATATTACTTCCAATTAAAGGTTAAGATCAGCTTCGTGTTCAAAATCCATTGAAGATGAGAAGTCCAAGGTAGGATTAGCCCATAGAAGTTGATGACTGGACTGTTCATTGTGAAAGTGATTTGTATGTCTATATTTACCAAGAAGGTAGAGTGTGAACCCTGAAGAGTTACTAACCAACAGAAGTAAAATTAGAACAATACCTGTTACAGTTTGTGAGATTTGAAAAATAGCTTGCAAACACCAAAATAAATTAGCTTTTGATTTAAAATTGTAGCTAGGAACTATTTTACGGTATGTATCGTTAAAAGTATTAATCTGGTAACCTATCAGTTCCAAAGTGTTGGTTAGACCTAAGTAAAAAAAACTATCTTGATAATTGACCATACATAACAGATCTAAGTTGTTTAGTAAGTCTGAGCTATGTTTAATCCAAGTTAAATTAACTAAATTTAAAGCGTAAATTTTTTTTTGACAATCCGAATAATTTTCTGCGTAGTTACAACCGCCATTATAAAGATATAATATATGCCTTTCTCTTGTTATTTGTGCCCTTAGTAACGAGTTAGGTATGTCCCCATTTGTATTTACTATCATCCATTCTTCAAAGAGTAGGTCGTAATAGTGTATTTGATTTAAACTAGCGTAATCGTTTGTAGAATGATCATAACCGCCCAAAATATAAACCTTGCTGTCATAAATAATTGTTGAATGATCGGACCGGAGTGGGCCTTCAGGTCCTTTGAGAATAAATTTACCACTATCCTTTTCATTAATTATCAAATATCCATGAGATCTAGAAGGATAGGGGTACTTGGATTTGTAATCAAGTTGGATGCGAGAGTTGACCGATAACGGGTAAAATCCACCATAAATTAAATAATTAATTTTAGAGTGATCCCTATTTATACTAAATCGGTATGGTCTCATAATTGTGTCTTTTTGAATTGTTGTCGGTTGTACCTCGTTAAAATAATTATTAAGTGTCGTATTTGAAGTTTTCGACTGATTAAAGTAAATTTGTTTATAAAATATAGAATTATCTAAAGTGTTGTAGTTATTCACTTCAAACGTATAGTTATCTAAATAGATTTTAAGCTTAAGTGAATCGTCTTTATCGGAATTCATCATTGGGGTGTAGTAAATATCTTTATTTGTCATTATTATATTAAAACCTACTTTTTCATCAGCATCAATGCATGGCGCTGCATTACGATATGATGAGAAATTTATATATTTATACCTTAAAACTGATAGATATATAAACGTAAATATATAAAATAGAAATGCTAATTTGAATGTTATATTTGTAATTAGCATCGTATTAGGAATCAGCTTTAAAGAATTTCAAACTAGTTAAGAATAGACAGAATTACCTACGAATATAAATAAAGTACACATGTAAATCAATTATTTAAACCGATAAAGCTTTAAATTTATTCTATCAAGATCGTTGGTGTGCTGAAGAATACATAAAGTATTACCTTTTTATTAAATTTAAAATATTTTGTTAAGTACATTTAAATTTACAAAGTACTTAAATTTATAAATTTATATTTTTGAATTAAATAGAGTTTGATTTGATAAACTACTGTCTAATTAAAACTTAAAAAATAAATTTATAGTTTTTTTTGGAATTCGATGCACTAAGTTTATTTGTTAAATAGAAGGATGCTAAGAAAATGATATAAGGGGAGAATTTACCAGATATTAAAGCTTTTCACCACATAGTTTATAATGTATATCTACAGGGAGTGTATATGGGTTACAGGAGTACATCATATTCCTGCTGTAGTAAGGAATATCCACAAATAAACCTTCATACTCTGGGTCTAAGCAAAATACCTTAAGATTACCAAATCCTGGTTGAAAACCCATTGATGTCTCCATAATATCTAAGTTACCCAAACATACTATGTTGGTAATATCATTTAGAGTATATATAATATACTTATAGTTTGAATGATGGGCTTTACTATATGTTGGGTTTTTACTTAACAGTTTAAAACCCTATAACTAACTATGCAACTTTTCTATACTTTAAGAGTTATAAAAGGGTTTTTAAAAGTTGTATTCAATTATAAAGGTTTCTATATTACTGATTTTAGAGCAATCACTTGTTATTTTTTGGATAATATTAACTAAATTTATAGTTTTTTCCACTTATTAATATTACTAATATAATAAACTTAGTTAATATAAATTCAGTTACTAATTTTTTTCTTTTTCTTCTCTTAAAAACTATCTTACTCCTAAAGGTAATTTTTTCAATACCTATATTATAAATTTCAGTTATTAAGTTCCTAATAAAGGTTTTTTTTAAAAAAATAAACCTATTTACTTTTTCACTTTTAGGAGATATAAAAGTAAAAATAAGAATAAATTCTATAGTTAACTTATTAGCTAAACTTAACTTTTAAGTTATAGAGAATAAATAATAATAAAGTAAGTTATCTCTATTATTAATTATATTTAATATTATTGCTAAATTAGTTGCTTCAAATTTTTTATACTTATACTTAAATAACTAATTATTTTAAATGCTTAGTTTTTATTACAAACTAATATATTAAATTATTATTATATAGTTAAAATATAAATAAAATTATAAATACTTATTTAAATCTAATTAAATATATTTTTTATAAAACTCTTTTTTTGCTCAATATTTTAAAATATCCAATACTTATTTCTAAAAGCTAAATTACCTTTTAAATAATTTAAATATTTAAACTTTATATTAATAATTAAGTAAAAGATATTAAAATTACCAAAGTTTAACTTACTAAATAAATTTTCTATTTACTTGAATAAAAAACTAATAATTTTACTAATAAGTATTTTTTTTCTAATAAAATAAATATACTATTATATAATATAGCTATTTTTTAAATTTTAAAATATATTTATAGCTTTTTTAAGCTACTTTTTAATATAAAATAATAAAAGTATTAATTTAATAGATTAAAAGACTTAAATCAATAATAAACAAAATAAGATTAATAATAATACCAAAAAAATACTAGCTTATTTTTAATAATATATATTAAGGTTTTTACTATAATTTTAAAAAATAAACTAAAAATGTATTTTATAAGTCTAAATTTATTAAATTTTTTTTAAATAGTATATTCTTTTTTTAGTTATAAAAATAAATCCTATTAATAATAATTTTTTCAAATAAAATACTATTAAAGTTTTACATTATTAATTTAACTTTTTTTTAATATAAAAAGAAAAAAAATCTTAAAATTTAAATTTATTAACAAAAAATAAAAAATTTTAGCAGTATTTAATTTAGCTTATAATTAATTAGGTTAGTAAATTTTAAATATAAAATAAAATAAATTTTATAATATCTTTTAAATTTACTTACTTAATTAGTTATAATACTAAGTTAACTTAGTATAAAACTTTAAATAAATAAAAAACTATACTAATTTTAAAATGTATTAAAAAAATTTACTAATTAAAACTTGGTTAACAAATTTTAAAATAATAATTAATTATTATTATCTAATATATTAATTAATAGTTATATTTATAAGTATATAAAAGCATATAGTATTTTTTTTAATAAAATTATTATTAAAACTTAAACTTTATAATTTTTTTTAAACTATAAAAAAGTAATTTTATTATAACTTTAAATTTAATAATTAAACTTTATAAATTTTAGTCAGCTTTAAAACTTAATTTATAATATAGTAAATTAGTTTTAAATACATTTACTAAAATTTTAACTAAATACTAAATTAATTTCTAATTTTATTTATATATATATAACTTTAGATATAAATTTATTTAAATAACTAAAAATAATAAGTATACCAAAAGATAAGAATAAATTATCATAATTTTTCAATATATATAAAGTAATAACTTAAAAATATATTAATATAATTATAAATATAAAAAGTATTTAGCTATTTTTACTATTAGAAGTAGTAAATTTAAAATTTAATATAACTTAATCTATTTTATTTATTCTAGTTAATTCATTATTTTCTAATTTTAATTGTATTAAAAACTAACTAAAACTAAAACTAAAACTAGCTTAAAAGAATTTAATTAGTAAAAACTAAATAACTAAATTTAAAAAATAATCAATTTAAACTTAAAATAAGATAATATTGCTAAAAGAGAACATTTAGCTTTATTAGATTTAGCTAAATTAGAAAATAAAGAAAAAGCTATTAATTTAAAAAAGTTTAAAAAAACTATTTAGGCTAAAGTATTTAAAAATAGAAGTTTTATCTAAAAATAAAAAAATTATAGTATTTTAAAAACATTTAGTTATATTTAAATAAACTAATATAATTTATTAAATAAAAAGTATAATTAGAAAAAGTAACTTATTAATACTAGTTAAAAAATTTGAATAAAAAAATAATAGTAAAATACAATCTAAAAAACTTAGCTAAAAATAGCTTAA
Source organism: Capillidium rhysosporum (assembly GCA_037055185.1). Lineage (NCBI taxonomy): Eukaryota > Fungi > Entomophthoromycota > Entomophthoromycetes > Entomophthorales > Capillidiaceae > Capillidium > Capillidium rhysosporum. The sequence continues at coordinate 15,778 of JAWQFY010000120.1, forward strand.
ATTTATTTAAAATGTTAAGAAAAGTAGCCTAATATTTAAAAGCTCTAAACTTTTATTATAAAATATATATTATTTTATTTAAACTTTTAGTAATTTAAAATAATACTATTATTTAATATTAGGTAAATATATAGCTAAATTAACTATTAATTATAAAGAATTAAATCCTAAAACAGTATTTGAAACAATTATTATAAAGAAAAATAAACTTATATTTAGTAATATACTCTTAAATAAAAATAAAAAATAGTATAAATCTTATTTTAAAGTAGTAGATTAGGTTTTAATATTATATATAAAAATTACTAATATTTTTTTAAAGCTTATATTCAATTAATAATAATAAATTTAATAAAAATTAATAAGCTTAATTATAAGTAGTTTTTAACTTTAGTTTAATTTTATATTACAAAATATTAAAAACTTTTCTAATTGATAAAAATATTAAATTAAATAAACTTGCTATAAAACTATCTAAGATTAAGGTAACTAATCTTAATAATATTTAAATAATAAATATTTTAAAGTTATAATATATTAATTAGTAAAATAGTTTTTATAATATAACTAAATAATAATAAGCTAATAATACTAAGAAAAAAGCAATTTTAAATAAAGTGAAAAAAATTAAAAAAAAAGTAAAAAGTATTAAACTAGATTTAAATTATTAATTTAAATAAAATATTTATATTTTACCTTTATATTTTTATTAAATTTTAAATATATAATTAATTAAGTTAATAAATTTAAAATATTTTATAAGATTAATTTTATATTCTATCTAAAATCTACTATCTTGATTAGTTATATATATATTAAAAGCAGTTATTTATATACAAATTATTATAAACACTAAATTAATAAATGTTATTTTATTTAGAATAACAAGTTTTTATTTTTTAACTCCAAATAAAAAATACTAAATATATATTTTTTAGCTATTTTTTGCTCTAAGTAATTATATAAATTAATTTTTAAAAAACTCTATAATTTAAAATATATTTTAATTTAGTATTAGATAAATTAATTTCTATTAGCTTTAAAATATACTTTTTAGATTTTATTTTCTATTTTAAGTAATTTAATAAATAATTTATTCTTAAAATAATAAAGAATTTTATTAGATTTAATATTTTTAATAAAGTTATATATATATAGCTTATAAGAAGGACTAAGCTAATAACTAAATTAAAATTCTAAAAGAATTTTATTCTAATATAATATATTTTATAAAATCTAATTATTTTATAATTTTAATAATAATTAAAGGCTTTTTTAATTTAAAATAAAAATAATTGTATTAAAAAATTAGGTATTTGAGATTTATTATTAATTATTCTACTTTTAAATCTATTAAATTAGTAATATTTTTAGGATATTAAAGCATAAATTACTTATTAAAATTAAATAAACTTTAATTATAGCAGATTTTATAAATTCAAATTTATAGTTAAATAAAAATACTAAAGTATAGATTAGTTTAACATTTTTTTTTGTTTAAAGTTATATAGAAAATAAACTATATAAGTATTATTTAAAGCTAATTTTTTAAATTTTTTATTATAAATTTTTTATAAACTTAACTTTATTTATAATTATAAAATAGTAACTAATTAAAAAAATATTTAAAAATATAAGGATTAACTACTTTTTTAACTCTTTTATAAATTAAATTAGTATTTATAATAAAATAATATTTACTTTTAAAGCTTTTTGAAATTAAATTGAATTTAAACTAAAAAAATTTAAAAATATTAAATAAAAGATAAGTATTATTAATTTATTTTATATAAAAATTTTTAAATAAGAATTTTAAAGTATTTATAAATATTTTTTTTTATTTTTATCTAAATCAAAAAAATAAATAATTTTATATTTTAATAAATTATTAATTAAAATAGCCTTTAATATATTTTAAATATTACTAATATAAGTTTAAATTTATTTACCTTAATTTTTAAAAAGTATTATTTTATATATACTAATCTTTATTTAAATTAATTATATATATATCAAATTTAGTATTACTATATAATTAGCAGACTAATTAATTATAAACTTATAAATAACTTTATATATTTAAGTTAATTAAATATAGATACTAAATGTTTTTTTTTAAAATAAAATAAAAAAATATATTTTAATAAAATAAGAAAAACCTTTTAATAAGCTTAAAGAGTAGTAGAAATTAGAATTTATTTTTATTATTAAAGTTTTTATTTAGAATTTATATATAATTTAACTTACTAGACTAATATAAATAATAATTTTAAAATATTTAAAGTTAAGTATTTAGTAATTAAAAAGTTGTAAGCTATAAAAATTAATATTTTAATTATTATAATTTAGTTTCAAATTGCTTAACTAAAAAGTAGTTTAAATTTAATAAAATTATATATTTTTATATAAAATTAATTTTAAAAATTTCTTAAATTTTTATTTAAAAAAAAAGTTAAAATGTAATAAGTTTAAAAAAATATTAAAATTAATTAGCTATAAAATTAAAATTTTAAAATATTTTTTTTACTATACAAATTATAAAATATTATACTTAGTATTTATTATATATAAATATAGTTAAAATTTATATATTTTTTAGCTATTATCTATAATTTACCAAATTATATCACTATAATAAAGTTATAAATATATATAATATTTTTTAATAAAATATTAAAATATTTATAATAGTAAAACTAATTTATTATTTTATTTTATAATAATAATTACTAGCTATAAAAACTAATTTATATACTTTATATATATATATTTTTTAATTCTAACTTTTATAAATACTAATTAAAATTTTAGTAAAAATAATTCTATTTTATTTTACTTTTTTATCTTAACTTTAGCTAATAATAGAATTTTATAAAACTTTTTAAAGCTTATTTTTATTATTTTATTTTATAAATTTTTATAAATATATAAACTGTTAGTTTTTTAAAAAAACTTAGTAAATAAATAATTAAGCTATTATAAATTTTATTTATTTTTTTATTGTATTTAATATTTTATATCTACTTAAAACTTTTAAAATATTATATATTAATTTTTTATCTTTTTTTAAAAATATAAAATTATATTTGCTTAACTTTTTTTTAATTTATTTACTAATTTTATTACTATTTATTAACTTTAAATTATATATTTTTTTAATTTGCTTTTATTATTTAACTTTTTAATATACTTATTTTTCTATTACTATTATTAGCAGCTTAAAAACTATAACTTTATTTATACTTAACAAAACTATAAAGTTATTTTTTTATTTTTTTTTAAAATTTTAAATATAAATAAAATTATATAATTTTTAAGCTAAGTAAAATACTAAAGTTATTATAATAAATAATTTCTATTATTAAAGTTTTTTTTTTTAAATATTTTTACTTATAATTAGTAGCTTATTTTAAAAATTTAAAAATATATAATAATAGAATTTTAAAATACTTAAATTAATAACTAATATTTTATTTAACTATCTTTTATATTAAATTACTAATTTTTATATATTTAGTAAAGCTTATATTAAAATGTATACTATTTATAAAAATTGTTATATTAAATATAAAAATACATTTTATTTAAAAGTTTTAACTTTATATTTAAAAAAATATATATAGTAATAGCTAATTAAAATATATTTTTTTATACAGTTAGTATATATTTGCTAATTTTAATTTAGAAAGCTAAATTTTAGTTAATTAGATATTACTTAAAATATAAAGAAAAATAAAAAAATTAATTTACAAACTTTATTTTATTTTATTTAGCTTAAAGATATTATTATCTATTATTTTTTTAAAAACTATACTGAGAATTTTTAAATTAAAAATTAATACTATTTATTGTTTGCAATTTATTTTTTATTTAGTATACTACTAATAAACTATTAGGTTTTTTACTATACAAATTACTTTACTAAATAATAAAGTTTTTTTCTATTTATAAAAGTTAAAAAAATATTTATTAATAAGTTAGATTAGTTTTACAAGATAAATTAAATTAGTATTATTCTATAATTGGTTAACTTTTATCTTTCTAAAGAATAATTAAGTTAGCTATTTACTCTTATAGTAAGTTTTATATTTTTTAATATATACTATTATATAATAAACTGTTTTATTTTAACTTAACATTTATCAAAGTTGTTATTTTGTTTAATTATTGAAATTTATTTTATCAATTGCAATATAAATTATTATTTTTGTTTAAGTAGTTTATAATAATAAACCATTTTTCTAATAATATTTTAAGTGTATATTTATCTAAAACAACTCTTTTTTTAATAAAAATGGATATACAAACAAAACTAAAAGTGCTCAAATAATCAAATACTTGTAAAAATACAAGATATCAATTAATATATAGAAATATAAACTTACAGTCAAGTCCAATTTTAAATTTATGGTGATTAAAAGAAAATATAAGTTGACTAAAAAGCTTATAATTTATTTTTGTAAAGTTGCATAAACCTGCAAAAATTTAATGAAATGTTGAAGTAAGATTATACGTATATACAGAGCTTACTTTCATAAATAAAATTACAAATAAAAACTTAAAATTTTTAGTTAATTTTCTATGATAAAAATTAAATTTAAATTCATGAACCTTTGGCTTTCAAGAATCAAAAATCTTATAAAATACAGTTGTTATAACATGCAATCAAATATACCGATGTTGTGTAAAAATCTACATAATAATTTCGCTGATTAGAGCTTCGTCTGGATTAAGAGCTCTAAACAACTCGAAATCGAACTTACCTTTGCTAGGGGTTAATCGTTCACAGAGTTTATCTATAGCAATAACAGACATTACAGTCTGTACATATGCATCGATGAGGTCGTCAACATTAATCCCCAGCACATTAAAATCCTTATGGTCCATGAGGAGGAGGCGCTGTGGCTCAGTAATCCAGGTTTGTGAATCTACCTTAACCGATAAGTTGGTACCCAACATATCCCAGGAGGTTATGGAGGGATCATCGTTTAAGTTTTTGAGTAAAGGTTTACGTGCTCTACGGGCGTAGATCGATACTGGTCGGAACCCGTTTTTATCACCGGTTACCATCATTCTTAAATCGCTTACGAAAGTGTCGTTCTTCTTGTTCGGCATGGTACCTACGTGGTAAAACTTACCGAATCTACTACTCGAAGACCACGAGTAGTTACCTACTAAACTCTGTACGATGAACTTGTCGTAATGGTGGTTCTCGGACATGAACGCTTCCAGATCCTGTGGCTTGGTTATACAATAAACACCTTGGCCGGCGTTAGAGTAGGGGACTTTTATGACAGCTTGACCGCCCATAAAGTCTACCCAGAGCGGGATTTCATTCTTACTCACGTTCTTAAAAGTTTCGGGGATCCTAATAGAAAGTCCAGTGTCAGCTAACTCGGTATTGTAGGACTCATAAGCTCTGACAGCCATTAGCTTGTTACGACCACCGGCGAGGCAAGAGACAATCCCGTTCATGACAATCGTCTTGGTATCTAACGGTATACGCGTCCAAGGTTTTTGAGCGACGTAACGAAAACAAGCCCTAATACTGTGCCAGTTTCCCTCCTTATCTCTTATCTGCATATGTTTGTCTACCCAGCGTACTGGGGGGTCTATATCGTCTTGGAAATACTCTACCAGCCATACCGGTTCCTTCGAAATTTCAGCCATGACAGTGCAGTATCCAGAAGCTTCCATGTGGTTATCATCGTACACTACCGCCAAGTCCCCTAAACTGGGATCGGCGTTGGTTAATACATGGTTGAAAGCCGACTCTAAAACTACTTTGTACCCACCGAATTCATCGGTATCCGATAACAACGGCATCGATTTTTGACCAGAGGGGCACGAGTTCATCTCTACTATAATCATCTGCCTTTGTCTTTGAGATGTGGTTACATGGAATAAATCCGAACCTAGAATATAAAATTTAGAACCGTTTAATTATAAAAATATGTACCTGCCCAGTGAAAATGTTTAGGGGTGTACTCCAATATGGTACGTAACATCTGGATGTTTACCGATGGGTTGAGATGAGCATACCTAGCTAAAATTCGATCGTTACCCAAAGTGAAGAAACAAGAAACAAGGGGGTGTATGGTAGCATTGAGGACTCTCGGGTAAAAATAGCTTTCCGACTCAAATTCACCGGGGTATACCTGTATACCAACCCGTTCCTTCTTATCCTTATTCTTTAAATTAAAAGCGGATTCCGATAAATTTTCCAGTATCTTTTTTTCTTTTACAGTAGCTAAAGGTGTAGCTTTAGATATTTCAAAATTCAACTGAGAGAAATCTAAAGATTGTAACATAGGTGAATAGTTGCCTGATGAAGGCTCGGAATCGTTATCGCTGTTCCTTTCTCCGTTATTGGAGTTGGGGTGTTGTATATCATCTACCGTTAATGATGTACTGAACTTTGTAACGATTTCTTTCTCCATTGTATCCATATCCGAATTATAGTTACGGCTATGAGTAGGAATTGGCATAGCTATTGCCGTTTCTCAATTACAAATACACAAAATATTTTTTTATAACTTGACCTTTAACCTTGACTGCTGTATTACCTACTCAATTTATTATTTTAAAAATAAAGGAATATATTAAAATTAAGATTCCTATGTCTATTAAACTTTTTATGATCCAAATACGGGACGTACTTAAGTTAAATACACGATCTCCTTCTTTAAACAGCTTAGAGATAATGTTAAGTGATGTATCATATGTTTTAAAAATATATGTTAATTGGATCAAGATGATAAGCTCTGTTTCAAAACCAAAATGCGTGATCTATAAACTTTAAGTTATTTGTTTATTATTGAATCTGAACCCTTTATCAAATCCTTAATGGCTTTTATAGGGTAAAATTTAATTCTTTTTACATCCTTAAGTTTGCTAAAGTTGAAATATACAAGAAATCTAAATTTCATCAAAATAATCACAATTTACTTTCCAATTGAAAAAAAGTTGAATAGAAATTTTTATATTCTTAAACGAATTTGCTAAGCTGGAGAAGTGCCAAGTTAAACGAATATATTTTGGTGCTGGTGGTGATTTATTCAATAAACAACCTAACATAATTTTTATTGTATAAATACTTGCAAAATCTTATAAATTTTTATCATTTTACTATGATAAAAAATGATAAAGCAACCTTTGAAGGCTTAATAAAAAAACTTTCAAACTGTGAAATTATTGTTATATAAGCATGAATACGTATTGATAATCTGCAAGATTAGTACAGATTAAGTTTTTATTTAATGAAATTAAAAAAAGCAGTAATTTTGTATATTCAAATGTATAATAGTATAGTTTACTATATAAATGGCTAATATAAATTAAATCATTTTAGAAACTCATTTTAATAAAATTTGAATATAAAAGCCAAATTTTTTTATAGTTATTTTAGAAATAAAATATATACTTTTTTAATTTTCTAGATTAATTTAGTCACTACAAGAGCAAATATCAGCATATTTAGTTAGTTTAATTTTTTGTTTTTTAGACTTATAGTCTTAGCTAAAAGCTTTGGTTTTTTAACTTTATTAAAAAATTGATTAATTTCCTTTAAATTTAGTTTTGAAAAATTTTATTTGCTATTATTACTCTTTTTAAGTTTTTTTTAGTTAATTTAGCTAATAAATTTTCTCTTTTTTTATAAGTAGCTATTTGCTAATATATTAAAAGTTTTTAATAGACAATTAAAAACTTTTGAAAGTAGAATATTATAATTTTAAAAATAAAATTAGTTAAAAATCAATATATATAAATTTATAATTTTTTATTTTCAATATTTAAAAATTAATTATATTTGAAGTAATTTATTAAAAGTTATTTAAAAATTAAAGTTTTTATAAGATTATTAAGCTATAAAGTAGCTTATTACTTTTAAAATTATTATATACTTTTAAAAAACTATATTTAAACATTAATACTAAAATTATAATAAATTATTTTTAGTATATTAATATTTATTTTTTATTTTACAGTTTATAAAATATTATATTTAATATATTTTTTATAAAAAAAAATTAAATAGTATATTTTAGCTATTATTTATACTTATTTAAAATTAAAGTACAAAATTGTCTTTTTATCTTTTTATAGTAAAGTTATAAAAGTTTTAAAGTATAATTAAAATTAAATAAATATTAATATCTTTATAGTATAGTAGTAAAAATATAATTTTACTTATTTAATTTTATTTTAAGATTTTTAAAAAGTTTGTTTAAAGAATTATTAAGCTATTTTAATATATATTTTTATATTAAATAAAAATTACTATTTTTTACTTTGTTATAATAATTAGAAAAATATTTAAATTTAAACTATTTTTAAATTTAGTTTTTTTTAGCTAGCTTTTTAAAAATTACTAAATAAAAATACTTTTATTTTAAAATATAATTATTTTACTTTGTTTTAAAATATAATAATAAAAAGTTATAAATATTATATATATATATTTGCTAACTTTATAATTTTATATTTTTTAGTTTAAAACTTTTTACAATATAATAAACTAATTTTTAAAAAGCTAAAAGTATTTTTAATTTAATAAAAACTATTTTATATATTTTAAATATATTTAAATTTTAGATTACTTATATTATTTTAGATAATATTTTAGCTTTTTAGTTTATTAAAAAAATTAATTAATTATAATTTAAATATACTATTATTAATATTTTAACTACAATATAAAAATTAATTTTATTTTTTATTTTTTAAAAAAAAGTAGTATTAATAAGAGTAATATACTATAAAGCAGTATATTTAATTTTTAAAATTTTATTAAATTTAAGGTATAATAATTTAAATTTTGAATAAATTTATTATATTAAAATTTTACCAATTTTTAAATTTAAACCTAGCTATTAAACTATAAATATATATAAAAATATTAAAATAAATTAATAAGTTAATATATTAGCTTTAATTAAATCAATTTATTTAATTTACTTACTATCTACTAAAAATAATTATTAATATTTATATTTAAAATTTATTATTATTATAATATAATATATTATTATTAAAATAAAATTTTATATTTAAAGTTTATATACTAACTACTTTTATAGTTTTTAAAAAGTATTTAAATTTTAATGCTTTCTATTAAGTATATTTAAAATAATTTTATTAAAGATTAAAAATATATTAATAAAAATTTATTCTTTTTAGTAAAGCTAGTTAAAATTTAAATTAGAAATATCATTTTTTTTAAAAACAAAATTATTATTTAGTTAAAAAATTTATAAAAAAAGTGCTGTTAAAAATTTAAATTGTAGCTATAAGCTTTTTTAACTAGAATCTAGTAAACCTATCAGTTGTAAAACTGTGCTACAGCTAAATAAAAAAATGAGGTATTTACTCAATTTAGTAAATAGATAATTATTTTTTAAGTTGTATTAATTTTATATATATAAATCTCCAGGTTCAAAGTTTCTTAAAATTGGCTTGCAGGTAAAATGCTTTTACCAGCTATTTCTATTTATCCCTTATATGTAGTTAAAAATAGGTAATTTTAAAATACTTATTACTTTTAAAACAAATGATAGGCTCTAAAAGTATGTATGATTAATTTTAGTTGTAAATTAGGTAATTGCTCCACAAAGTTTAATTTTAAGCCCTGGAACGGTTTAAAGTATTTTAGGTAATAAAACTCCTAAAGTTCTTACTGCTTTTTAGCTAAAATTCATATAAATTATTCTAGAGCGTTGTTGGTAAGCTAAAATCTACATTTCCAATTTATGAAATCATAGTTGGAAATTCTTGAGCATATAAGTTCTTATATATTAAAGAGTTTAAATTGATCAAGTACCCACCTTTCTAATAAAATCCACCAAAAACTATAGCTGCGTTTTCGATATTAAATTCTCTTTAAAGATGTCAGTTTACAGAAGGACGGTTTTACGTAATAAACGTCTAAAATTCAAAAATAGGTGCAGGCCGATCCAATAAAATAAAGTTTACAAATTTATTTCGACGGATTATACCAATTTCAAGTACTAAACGTATATAAATGCCCTCCCTTCCCTTTCCAGAAAAGTGCCATTTTTAATAGCGAAAGTTTAAAATCTAAGCTAATTGGTAATCATAAGATTGTGATTAAAAGCGAAGCAGCCATTTAAAATTAACTGATTTAGATATAAACTGCAAACATACCCTTTTAGAACCTCAAAATTTTACTAAATTACTTTTACTTAAGTAATACTAACTTTCGAAAAGTATTTTTTAAGTATAAAATGTTAAATTGAGCTTAATTAGGCTAAATTTTGCTAAACTGTACTATTAATCCGCTAAAACCTTATCAATTAGGTTTGGTTATAGATGAGTTCTATAACAGTACTTTCCCATCAATATGTTCTTATGATTGTAAATTATGCACGGGATCCGCTTTAATGATGCTAATATTTTCATAAAAAGAACAAAGAACTGGTTACCTTGCAACTTTATTTTGTAGTACAACCTCTTTTATAGTTCACAAGGCTAGCAGCAAAATAAACTTTATGTGAAGATAAAGGGGAAGTATTTAAAATCATCTCCTATAGATCTACTTTTTGCATAGTTATAGTACCTATTTATTAGCTGTTCCTCTAAGCTTAAGATTCTAATTTGTAGAAATGCTGTAAAGTTATTAAAACCGGATTTTTGTGTTTCAAGTTTAAAATAGTTAGTTATTTTTGAAATCCAACTTTAGTTTCTATATATTTGGTTCAAATACGATTTAAGTTAGCATCCATTTTTTTAGCTATTTTCGAAAATTAACCTGCAAACTCGTGTTAAAATTAGCTAGTTTTTATATTAAGAAAGTATTAGTATTTCTAGTTGTATTAAAGCTATATACACTATATTGTTACATTTTCAAATTAATCTTATAATTACCAAAATATATATTCAAATAAAAGTACTATTTGGAATTTTAATTTATCGGTAGAAATTTAATTCCGAATCTGATTCTATATAAAAATTAAATTTGCTCGAACGTTAAATCTCTAATTATGACCTAATAATCACTTTTTAATTTATACCATATTTAGTTTTTTAGAAGTGAATTCTAAAATATTCTGCTAAATAGGTGCTAGCTCTTTCCTTACTCCAAGTGGGTAGATTTTCAATATAAATAGAAACTATAAATTAGCCGAATGCTCCTTAAATTTTTAAATTTTGTTTCTTTTTTACTTTATAACCAAAATGAAATTATTCAACTTTACACCCAAGTTCAACCTCAACATTAGCAACTTGTTCGCATCGAAGGATAAAGAAGAACCGACAGCAAAACCTTTTAAATTCCTCAGTTTAAAATCATTAAGACGGAAGAAACCTTTACAAGTTGAAGATAATGTATATTTTAGTAGTTCGGTACACGAACCGATTACGTTTAACGATCCAATAGTTTTGAAGCTCGGTGAGAGCGTAAAGAGTTTAAACTACCGATGTGTATGTGACGAAGATTGTGGATGCAGTTTTAAAAGTATTTTACCTAGTTTCGATTTTTGCGAATCGAGTAGCTCACTAACCGATTCACTATACGATTCGAAGTTGGTACCGTCACCTGAGACTTTAGAAATAATGTCTATCTGTTCAACCAGTTCAAAAGTCAGCCAACCGATTAAATCGGTGTTAAAGAAATCCAATAGGGATGACAACCGCACCTGGTCAATATCGACCAATAAGAGCACGCAACTTGATATAATTTTCCCGTTCGAAGAGCCCAATAGCTACAATCTAACAACTGAATTAAAGAGGTTTACTATCGACTCTAATGAACAGTATAAACCAGAAAATAAATTTAGAAATAGTAGTTCAACTTTGGGTTCAACAAAAACTAACGAAACTAGGAAGGAACTTAGGTTTAACGAACAAATTATTGTATACGAAACGTTTAGCAGAGTTGACTACCCTAGAATAGCTAATATAGACCCTTACCTCACTCCTGAAGAACATATGGAGATTTACGATAATTTGGCGCATTACAAATATTTTGAGATGGCATCTCATCCCGAATCAGTCAACAACTTAGCTATTTAATAAATCTTTGTACATTTATTATATCACCTAGTTAATTTTGAAAAGTTTCTTTAAATAAAATCTCTAAAATTGTATCTTTAGTATTTTTATTTCGTATGCTGTTCAAACTTGAATAATGAGCCAATACTTGGTTTTAAGCAGATAAAAATTAGGTCCTATTTAGATTTCAATTTAAAGCTGTAATTGAATTTATATTTATATATATAATTAATTTAAAAGTACTCATAAATTGATTTTAAAATATTTAATTTAAAAAAAGCCAAATATTACATTTTATATTTAGTTTGGCTAATACAAGCCTAACATAAATCTATTAATTAAAAGGTTCTTAATACATTTCAAACAGGTTCATAAACTATTCTAAATAATTACTTAAAAAATATTTTTGAATTAAAGCCTATAAATCAATTTGTAGTTTTTTTTTAATTTTATTTGTTGAAAGCTTAACTAAATTATTTTCCTCAAGTAAATTTTATTAAAATATAAGAAAATATTATGTAAATATATATAAAATGCTAGGATTTAATAAACGAGTAGAGTAAAAAGTTGGCATTAAAAGTAATAATGGGTTTCTATTTTATTTTATTAGCAATTATATAAAAAATAATTCTTTAGCTTATCTAATTAAACTTTTTAAAGTAGGAAATAAAATAGAAATAAAAGCTAAAAATTTCTAAATAACTATATAATAATAAAACTTAAAGCAGTAAATTTAGATTAGTATTTTAAGTTATTATATTAAGAAATTAAATTAAGTAAATACTATACATTCTATTTAATATTAACTTAAGCTAGCTAAATTCATAATAAGTTATTTTTTAACTAGCTTAGTAGATAAAGTTATGCTTTTTTTCTAAACTAGTAGCATTAGTCAATATTTTAGCTCTAAATACTTAATACTAAGCATTAGTAGCTAATTATAATAAAAAATTATTAGCAATAAATTATTATTTAATTAATATTACTTTATAAGCTAAATTTTAAATTATTTAACTAATAGTTACTTTAAAATTTGAAATAGTCTTATTTGCAAAATTTAATAAGTTTTATTAGTAGTATATAGCTGTTTAATTTTTATCATATATTATTTATTTATAAATTAAGTTTATTTTATTTAATTTAATTTAAAATATATACTAGTTAATTAAATTAATAAAAATTATTATAGTTATATATAATTATCTTTTATAGTATATATTTAATTAATATAAAATAAAAATAATAGTTAGTAATTGTTTTTTGATAAATAAATAAATAAATAATTTAGTAATAATAGGTTTTTTTTATTAAATTATAAGCTAAAATTAATATATATAAAAGGTTTTAAATATTATTTGATAAAAATAATAATAAAACTTTGAAAAAATATATAAATATACTAATAAAAATAAAAATTCTTTCTATTTAATTTTTGTTAATTTTTAGCTAGCTTATAGCTAATATATAAAGTATTTTATACTTTATTAATTATTTTATTTATTTATAGCTATTATTTTTATTATTTAGTAATTTATAGTTTTTTTTTAATTATTTTAAAATTAATTTTATATAATTAAATACTTAAAACTTTAAAAAAAACTATATATTTAATAATATATAATATATATAATATATAGTATTTTATAAAAAAATTATATACTTTTTTTTATTTTATAACTTTTTTATTATATAATAATAGCTTTATAATAGCTAAATAGTTAATATTTAAATTTTAATAGTTTTTATTTTTTAACTTTTTTTAAATAATTTATATTTATTATAATTTTAATTTTAAAAAAAATATAATAGCTAATAATTAAGAATATATTTCTAAAATATTAAAATTAATAAAAATTAAAAAATATATATTTTAATTTAATTATATGTTAAAAGTATAAAGTATAACTTATATTATATTTTAATAAATTTTTATTAAAAGTTAAATATATATATTTTTTAAATAAATTTATTAGTATATTATTAATATTAATAACTGTTATAATATTTTTATATAGTAGCAGTTTTATATTTATATAAATATAAAAATTTTTTTATTATATCTATAAAATAAAAATAAAAATATAGTTTTATAATAATAATATAAATATTATATTAAAGTTTAGTATTAATTTTTTAAAATTTTGTTTATTTATTTTTATTTTATAAAATGTAATAAAATAAGTTTTACATTTATATAAATATAAATTTGCTATTATATTATATATTACTTACTTAAACTAATTTAAATATATTTAAAATAAACTTTAGCTAAATTAGTAAATTTAATACCTTATTTTTATTAGCTTAATAATAGCTAGCTAGGCTTATAAAATATTGTTTATTAATTTTTATTTTTTTATATAAGTTATTTATAATAAATTAGTTATAAAATATTAGCATAAAAATAATTTTAATAATATTATAATATTAAGTTTTATTTTAAAAAAAAACTTATTAAACTTAATATAGCTAAAATTAAAATTAAATCTTACTTATATTAAAATCTATTAATTTTAATTTTAATTTATTTAAAAATTTAAAAATTAATCTATTTAAACTTATTGAAAATTTTTAAATATCTTTTTATTTTAATAAAAAAGTATTTTATTTTTTTTAGCTTTTATTAATATAAAATTTAATATTTTTATATAAAATTAGATATTTATAAATAGAATAAATTTAAAAAAGTTTTTAAAATAATCTAAAATTAAAAAAATAAAAATTAAAAAAATAAAAAATATTTATTTTATTTTTTTATTACTTTATTAATTATTTTAAAAAAAAAAATTATTTATAATTTTTTAATAGCTTAATTAAATTTTTAAAATTAAACTTAATATTAATAATAATAATTTAAGCAACTTTTATTATTACTAGAAATTAGAAAATTAAAACTTTTTTACTATAATTAAAATATTTTAAAATAAAATTTTACTTTAATAATAATGCTATATTAATTAATTTATTATTAAAATTAATTTAATATAATATAGTATTAATATATTTATATACTAAAAAAAACTAATATTTTTATTATATAATTATTAAAAAAATAATAAAAAACAGCTTA
Organism: Capillidium rhysosporum; assembly: GCA_037055185.1. NCBI lineage: Eukaryota > Fungi > Entomophthoromycota > Entomophthoromycetes > Entomophthorales > Capillidiaceae > Capillidium > Capillidium rhysosporum. The sequence continues at coordinate 30,857 of JAWQFY010000120.1, forward strand.
TATTATAATTACTAAGTAGGTATAATAGTATAAAAATAAGCTAAAATTATAAAAATTATATTTTAAACTATAAACTATAAAAATTAAATATATATTAAATATAATGTTTTATTATTTAGCAATTTTATAAATTACTAAATTTTGATAAATGTTATTATTATTATTTTTTAAGCTTATTTAATTTTTTTTCTCTAATTTAATATAATAAAATTCTTAAATTCTTTTTTAATAACTTTATATAAAAATATTTTAAGCACTTAATTAGAATTTTAAAATAAAAAATTTATTATTATTTTATTATTTTTTACTTAAAAACTTTACAAGTTTAATATTTTAAAATAAATTTAGTATAGCTACTAGTACTAACTAATAAAAAATTTTATAACTTAAATATTTAATAAACTATAATAACTAACAATTTAATTTTTTATTAAATTATTAAAAAGTATATAAAATTTCTTACTAAATATTACTACTATAACTAGTAAAATATTTAAATTTAATTTTTATATTAGTTTTATTTTTTAAATTTTTTTTTAAAATATAAAAGCTATTTAAAATTATAGATATTTTTATTTCCTTTTATAAATTATAAATATAAAATTTAGTTAACTTTTTACCACTAGTTAGTTTATAGTCTTTACAGCTATTACTACTTATAATTTAGACTATATTTATAACTATATCAATTTTACTATTAAGTTATTACTAATCTTATTTACCTATATAACTTATTAGGTTTATATATTTTTTACTATTATAATCAATAATAAAGCTAATTTTATATTATTATTATTTACTAACTTTTTTATATAAATACTTTTATTTATTACTATTATTATAATATAGTATTTTATACTATATAAAGTAAAATTTACTATTAGTATTATACTAAAAACTAAATACTATACTAAAATTATACTTTATTTTTTATATATAGTAGAAAAAATAATAATAATTTATAAAATTATATTAAATATACTTTTTTACTTTATAAAGAAATAAAATACTAGTAAAACTAATTTTAAAAACTTATAAATAACTATAATAAATATTTTAATAAAGTAGTTAAAGTTTAAAATTTATAGCTAATAGCTATAAAATATTAAAAAAAAATTAGTTTTAAATTTATATAAATAAAAATTTATTACTATAATATATATTAATAAAATATATAGCTTAATAAATATTTTTAATATAATTTTATTATAATAGTATTATAACTTATATCTTTTAATACTTTTAAATAATAAGTTTTTTTATTTTACTTTTAATAAATTAAATTATTATAGTATTTTTTATAACTAATATATAAAAATAATAAAAAAATATATTAGTTTTATTTATATAAATATAAAATTACTATTATAACTTTATTATAAAAATAGTAATTTAAAGATTAAATAAAGCTTATATTTATACTATTTTATTATATATATATTTTTCAGTTGTTTAATATTAAAGTTAATTGCTAATTTAATTTTTTAAGTACTTTACAATTTTTATTAAAATTTATTTATTAGTTAAGTTAAGTGTAAGTTTTTTAATTTTAATATTTAATTAAATTATAAATAAATAACTTAGATTTAATATATACTAAAGTTAAAAGTAAGTATTTTAATTATTAAAAAATCTAATTAAAAATAAGTATTTTAGTTAAACTTTTCAAATTAAAATTAAATACTTTAAATTAATATTACTTTAAAATCTAAAAAATATACCAAAATAATAAAATAATAAAAAATACAAAAAACTTATTTAAAGTAAAAAATAGTTTTTGAATAGTATAGTTATATTTTATTTATAAAATATTAAATAAACTTTAATAAATAAAATAAAAGTTAATTAAAAAATAAAAAAAGTAAAAAATTTAATAAAATATTATATTAAAAATAAGCTAAGTTATTAATAATTTATAAAAAAAAATACTGTTATATTAATATAATATTTAAGTAATAAGTATTTAAGCTTAATATATTAGCTAAAATATTATATTTTAATTTAAAATATATAATATTTTTTTAATAGCTTATTTTTAAAATTAAATATAAAATAGTTTATTTATTTTTTAACTTAAGCTTTTTTATATATTAATAACTATTACTAATTAAAAAGTATTTTTTTAATAAATTTAATATAGTTATAATTTTATTTACTTGTTATAATAAATAAGTTTATTTTAAAAATTATTTTATCTAAATAAAGTATAATAAATCTAATTAAGTATATTATTTAGTTATAAACTTTTTTAGCTATAAAAGTAAATAAATATTTAAATATTTAAAGTTTTAACTAAAAAATTTAATTTTTGTAAAAAAATAAAAATTAGTTATATTTATAAAAATTTTAAAAATTATTTTTTCTAATATTAAAATATTTTATAAAATTTAAAAATTAATAAAAAAGTTAAAAAATATAGAAAAGAAAAGAAAAGAAAAAGTAGTATTAATATTAGCTAAGTTAATAAAATATTAAATATAAACATAGTAAATTTAATTAAATATTAAGTATATAAAATAAAATTTATAAAATTATAAGTTAAAGCTAAATAATAATAATAATTTTAACTTTAAATTAGTATAGTAAATACACAAATTTATTAATAATATTTATAATTAATAATAAAGTAGTTTAGCTAAAATCAATTACAAATAAAAATAAGTTTTTCATTTATATTAATAATTTTATAAATGCATAATTAATAATAATTACTATACTTTTTTTTAAATTTAAATTTGACTAAAAATTCATTTATAATATAAAAACTAATTAAAAAATTAATTAACTAAATAGATAAATAAGCTAGTATAAACATAAAATAATATAAAAAGCTAGTAGATTTTATTTAAGATAGGGATACCTATAAAAATATAAAATTTAAAGTTATAACTATTTTATATACTATTATTTTAATAAAGAATATATTAGCTTAAATATATTTTGTACTATTTTTAGATAAAGTTTCCTTAATCTAAAATAGTATATTTAGCATATCTATTTTGAAAGTATTTTTTGTAGTATACAGAGATTTTCAGTAACTGTTTAACTGATGTTCAATAACTTTAAACTTATAGGAGCTAGTTAAGATGTCATAAAAATATGCTTATAGTACAGTAAGTAAAGATAAAATAACTATAGCATTGTACTGAATAAAATTATGTAATTCAATCATTTACTTACCTCCTTATACCGCTATTAATGTAGAAGCTTTAATATGGTACCTGTGTGAGACTGTTATATAAATGTGGAGATAATCTTTCGTTGACTTATAGTTTACTAATAGGACGGGTAGTAGATAGTTGGAATTGGTCAAATGTTGAGTTTTTTTTAAATTTAGTTTAAATTTGTTTTTAATATATATTTTACAGCATTCGAATTTGTGCTTAACATTTACAGTCCATATCAAGGTTGATACTTTAAGCACCAACCATCCAGCAGATAGGGTTAGTAATTGGAGTGGTACGCTGCTGTGAATTTAGACTAGTTTTGTTGTACCAGAGTTATGGAACCTACCCAGTTTCACTTTAAGATTGGTGAAGAGTTTAGTATCTCCATTATGGAAAGAACAACGACTATAGTGTTTTGCTACAACGTTAATATTTACTATTTTTATAAGTATATATTTTTTATAATTTAGTTAAATAATAATATAAATATGTATCTTTGTAAGAACGATAGAAATATCGGACGAAATGTTGGTTTACTTTACATCACAATTTTAATAAAACGGAAAAATGAGCTACTTTTAAAACATAATACTTATTTCTTATTTAATATATTATAACGTATCTTCCAATTTATTTGTTAAGTTATGATAGCAAATTCTAAATGTATACATAAATAAAATACTGCTAACCTGCCAAAATATAGTAAAGGTACAACCGTAGACTATCTTAAGTTATATATAAGTTATCTGGTTAAGAGCTACCAAATTTCTTAAGAAAAGGTTCAAAAATTTCAAATACAAACGAAGCGTATATACCACTAAACTCGATGACTAATTTACCTTATAAAATAAAAATATATCGTTTACCGATATCCAATCATTTATTAAAATATATACATCGTTTAATATTTACTTAAATCGATTTAGAATCGATTCAATCGAAGACCACCGGCTCTTATTTGCATCTAATACGTTAATTAATTTGTATAAGTAGCACTTCAATAGTGTTAATACATTTTTACTTCCTTTAATTTGATACAGTAAATGGAAGAGCAAATTTATACGGTTAATGATAGTAGTTAACTGAAACCATCTGTAACATACACCGGTATTGATGTACTGGTACTGGTGCACAATAATCGCTTTTATAGCGAGAAGTATCGATAAAGTGTACTTGACTTGTGGGTTTAATTCAATAAATTGCTGTAGAGAGATCTTTTCAACTGAAAAATCGAATTTAACGAGCGAATCTAGATTACAATTTAGATTAATTAGTGGCTCATAGACGTTCATTATCAAGCACATATGGAAGGTAAATATATGGATTATACTAGAATCTTTAGGTATTTCAATAAGCTGTAACTTATTAGGTATAGCAGCGTTAAATAAATGTTGAATACCAAATATACTATGCGTATGTTTCTCAAGTTCTAATGCATCCCTTAAATAATTATTAAAGTCTGGGTTAAATTTAGGACACTCGCTACAACCTTTACTAACTAAAAATCGTAATTTTAACGTAGAAACGTTCTGTAGTATAGTACGAGCTAGAAACAGAAGCTGTAATCGCTCAGTTGGTTGCATATAATCAATTAATAGCTTCGGAACCAATGTAAATCGCATCCAATTTTCAACATCAAGTTTATGATATACTTTAAGATTTCTGGAATCGAAATGGTGGTGAGATTTAAAGTTAATTCCGACATACTGGGAAAGTACTATAAATTGGTGTAGATTAAGTATACGATAAATACGATTATACATTTCACCCATCATCGAGCTGACTTTGGTACATCTTAAGTGGATCCCCAAAAGATGTGCCAAGTGTACAGCTTGTTCGATATAGTACTCCTGTGATAAGATCCGAGCGCTCTTAAATTCACTATTACCGATGAACGATAGGATGATGTTGGCAACCAACAAAGGTATTGTTGGCTTCAAGTAACATAATTTGTATAAACTATTTATCCTATAGACGAATACGTTCTTTAAAACATAACTCAACGGTAGCGATTCGAAATTATTGGATGCTGCCAAACAGATTGAATAGATAAGTAGTTGGGTGTCATACGCTTTAGGAAAATTTACGACCAGGTAGTATAGGTATACTTTAGGAAGGATAGGGAGTAGCTTGTCTACGTTTGAATAAAATAGATCGATCAGGTGGTTAACTACAACATCAGTGAGGTAGAAGTTGTGCTCGTTTGCAGTATTAGGTAAATTTAACTTTAAAGCCAGTGATTTATAACCACTGTTAAAAGGTAAACTTGCCAACACAAAAGGTTTAGGTTTACTTTCTTGCCACCTATTTAAGTATGTGTTGAAGGTGTACCTTTTATTTACAGTTGGGGTACTAACCGACATACAATCTAGCTTTAGCTTCGGACTTTGCGCAAATATCCGATAATTTTTCAAATGTGCTTTAATATCACAGTGGTTTGTAGTTTCCAGAAAGTATAGAGTGGAGATGTTTGGGCTTAAATAGACGCAAGTTAAGTTATTATTCAAACAGTACTTGCACGACGGTTTCGATTTATCGCAGTACCTTTTAATCACTCTACAAGTTACACACGACGGATTTCTCTTCAAATAGTAGTTGTAAGTGCAGTCGACATTCAAATACGAGCACCTAGTACATCGTAACTGGTCGTTATTGCATTTTATACGCATATTCCTACAATTGTCACAAGCACCCATCTACGTACTGCAGTTAATTGCTATTTACTCTAATTTTGTTTGAAAGGTATTCGTAATGCTTAAGTTTATATTTGGGCTGTAATTAAATTCAGCTGGCTGCCAAACAATCTAGAGTATTTTATAGCAATTTAGCTTACATAATTTATCTTAGGCGCCGCCCCAGTTAAAACAGTCCCTTGATACAAGGTGTGTAAGGTCAAAGTTAATTAAACTAGCACTTATAAGTTTAACTATTAAAACAATACAAACAATCTTAAATCTTTGCATTCGCTAACCCCTTAACTTATTAATGAACAATGTCCTACTATCCGGTCCGTTACCGCTTCCATCCGTTAGTTTGGCAAGTTAGGATTTAGCAAATCAAATCTATTTTTATCGATTTAAACCCCTACTATGCAAATCGGACTTTACAATTATTGGAGTACATCCTGTACCTAGATTAAAATTTAAATATTATAAAAAAGGGTACTTTTGCAGGTAAATATATCGGAAAGTTGACAGCACCGACAAACTGCTGCTAAAATTGGTTGTAATAACTGTTAAAGGAAGCAAAGTGTAGTAAGATGAAGTCAAAACTCCTATAGCTTAAAGTGGATTTAGTTTAGCTAGTTTTAATTTACCGGAAAAATCCCAAATTTATACCTGACCCTAAAGTTAGGATTAATAAGGACACCTTACGTTTAGGTTTATACCAACAAGCAGATACCCAAAGGGGAGCATTACAAATAGGATAGACGTTGGCTTCGTGTAAGGGTTCTAAACAATCCGGCTTACTGTTAATCGGTTGATTAGTGAGTTAGTTTTAGATCTGATATGGAGCAGCACTGTGGGAGAAAGAAGTGGTTATTAACATCAAAGTATTCTATAAAGCGACTTAAAAGGAAACATCCTATAATAGTTGCTATAAAAGGAGATGTAGGTGTGAATAAATCCCCAATGATTTCACCTTGACACTTAAAAACTAGAAGTAGTTATTTAATTATAATATAGTAGAGGACTATTAACACATATACACAGTAAGTTTCATTAATTTAAAAAATCTATATTATTATTACTAACTCTTAGCTTTCCACATGTTCAACTTTTTAAAACTGCTTTTATAAAAATCTAAAATGTTAGATTTTTTAAATATATCTCTAAAAATTATAGTTTTATATACATTATTTTATTAGCTAATTTCAAATTTGTTACCAATATTTTAAATTTTTAGAGTTTAATTTTATAGATAACTTATATATGTGTATATACTTAATTTATTTTTAATAAAATAAAGTTACTTTTACTATTAATTACTAAAAAATAAATAATAGTTTTTTATTAAAAATATATTTAAACTTTAACTATTAAAAGTTAATTTTTATTAATCTTTATATAAAAATTATTATTTGAATTTTATTTAAAAACTAAAATTTATATAAATTAAAATATTAAAATATAATAAAACTAGTTAATAAGAATGTTTAAAGTATTTTATATAAATATAATTAAATAAGTTTGAGTATTTCTATTTTTATTAAAATACTTTACTAGTAAATAATAAAAATTAAAATAAAGTTAGTAATAAAATTAAAATTTAAAAAATGTTAAAATATTATTTTTATAATATAAAAGCTAAAGTAGTAATATAAAGGCTTTTTTTAATATAAAAAAGAGTTATATTAAAAAATATAAATAATGCTAGTAAATACTACAAATAATAGTATAATAAGTAAAAAAAATTTAAAAATACTAAAGTAAAAATTTATTAAAAGCTATATTATAGTTTAAATTTTAGAGCTTATTTTTTAATATATTTACAAATTTTAATAAATACTAATTAGTTAAACTTTTTAATAAAATTTAATAAAAAAAATTATATTTATAAAAAGTTTAGTAAAATATTAATATACTTATATACTAAAAAAAATTATAGCTTATATTATACTTATTAAGTAGAAAAATAGTATAAAAGTAAGCTAATAACTAAAATATATATATATTTATAGCTATCAGTTATAATATATTAAAAATATATTAAAAGGCTAAATTACTATATAGTATATTTATATAATAACTTTATAGCTAAAGCTATATTTTAGTTAGATATTTAACTTTTACTATTTATAAATATAAAATAAATATATATACTTTTAAAATATTTATATTTAATTTAAATAAAATATAAAATTATAGTATACTAAAGTAAAGCTTTAATAGTATTTTGCATTATAAAATACTAATTTAAATATTAAAATAGCTAAAATATTAGCTTAACTTACTTTATATAACAGAGTAATTTTTTTAAGTATATTTATAAATAATTAAAGCTATTTTTTTCTTTTACTATATTTAAAAAAAAGTATATAACTTATAAACTAACAAAAATACTAATATTTTACTTTAAAGCTTAAAAAATAAACAACTATTTAAATAATATTAATTAAACTTATATAGCTTTATTATATTTAAATGCAAGTTTAATAAATAAAATATATTTATAACTATACTATAAAATACAATATATATATATTAATTTAAATAAATTATAAATATTTATAGCTATAATAACTATTTTTATTAATTATAGCTTTATTAACAAATATAAATATTTTTTTAATTAGTAATAATATAATAAAAATAGAATTTTAATATTTTAACTACTTTACCTTTATTATTATTAAAACTTTTACCTATTATAATTAAATTTTTATCTATTATAAAACTAAAAGTATAGCTAAAATTAATAAAAAACTATTTAATAAAGTTAATTATAATAGTAGCTTTTAGTTATAAATATTATTTATATAGTAAAAAAAATATTGATAATTTATAAAATTATATTAAGTATATTTTTTATATATATTAATAAGACTAAATATTAGTAAAACTAATTTAAAAAAACTTATATAATTAAAAATATTAGCTATTTTATAACTAAATTATTATTTAAAATATTAATATTTAATAAAATATACTAAAAAATTTTAATTTATATATATATAACTAAATCAATAAATATTATTTATTTAGTTAAAACTTAATTATATTAAACTTTTGAAAATTTATTAATTTTTATTTAATTTATTAACTATAATAAACTAATAATTATTTAAATATTTAATAAAAATATAATAGCTATAATAAATATATTTATAACTTTTAAATAGTTTAATTTAAAGATTTTTAAATGCTATTAGTTTTTTAAAAAGAAAGTAATTATTAGCTTAATAATAATAAAATTTTTTTAGTTTAATAAGTAAAAAAACTAAATTAAAAATAATTAAAATTATATAATTTAGTTAAATAAAATTAAAATAAGCTTTAAAAATAAATAAAAGTATATTATATATATAATTTAAATTTATTATTTAAAAAAAAAACTAAAACTGCTTAAATATATTAATAAAAATTTCAAATATAATAAAAATTAAAAAATACTACTTTATTAAAAATAATATAATGTATTTTATTTAAATATAGTAAAATTTAGTAGTAAATTATATATTTTTTAGTTTTTTTTACTTATATTAGTTTTTATTTTTAGTTAATTATATATTTTTTAATATAATTTTAGCTTAGAAAATATATTAGATTTTTATATATAAAAGCTAGTTTAAAATTATAATACTATTAGCAGGTTTTTAAAATATATATATATTATATTATTATATATATATAGATAATAAAAATAAAAATAAAAATTATACTATTTATAAAATTAGTAAAATAATTTAAATAATTTTTAATATTTATTATTTTTTTAATTATTATATATTAAGTTATTTAAAAAATTTATTTAAACTTAAAAATTTATATTAAATTTATTAAAATATTTAAAATTAGTTATAATATTATAATTATATATTAAATTCTCTAAAAAGATTAAAATTTAATCTTTTAAGCTTATTTTTAAGATTTTTAAAATAGTTATTTTAAAGACTAAACTACTTTTATAATATATAAATCTTTATTTTAATAAATATATACTTGTTTTTATTTTATGTATATATATAATTATATAAATTATATAAGAAGATAAAATATTTTAAAATTAATATATTACTTTAAAATATTATATTTAAATATTATATTTAAATTTTTTATAATATTTAAGATGTTTATAAATATAGTTTTATAAGTATCTAAATATTTGTATATTGATATAGCTTTTATATTTAAAATTGGATAAAATATAAGTATATTAATAATGACTAACTTTACTATAATTTCTTTTCAAAAATTAAATAAACTATAAATTTTCTTTACTTATTTCTTATATATCAATATATATATAATAATTTACTATAAAAAATAGCAATATATGTTATATACTTTAATTTTATTATAAATACCTTAGCAATTACCTACTAGTACAACAATACTATAAAATATGTATTATCACTTAAGAAGCAAATTGACTTAGAGTAGGCAGAATTTTGTTGTGACTAACTTATAGCTAAAAAGCTTTTAATAGTTTTTAGACTATTCATATTGGTTGAAGAGTATAATTAGAGGAAAAGTTTAAAGTTAGTAACTGCCATGAAAGTCAATTGATAAATATTATTACTTTGAAAAAGATAGAAGCAATGTATAAATTTTTTTAAACTTATTTAAAATATTATAGATAAAAATAGGGTTAGGTAGATTAGGACGCCCACTTCAATTTCCAACGGTTATATAGATATTCAATTACCGGGCTAAGTTGATATGTAAATGGTTCGGCATTAGCCTGTGCATCTGAAGTAGAAGTTGTGATTGTTCCAACTGGTGTAGAAGGGGCGGAGCCTTTACGAAATTTTGGACCACCATTACTACCAGGAGGACTTAGACCAGTGATAGTAACCGGCAAAGCAGGCTCACCGGGTTTTAGGCCTATGGATCCGGAGGGTGTACCGTATATCGATATCCGCTGGTTCCTCCCGTTAGTGGCTCCAGTTCGGCTCATAGTATCTTGAGTATTTATCAGAGTGGGAGGTGCTGGTGGGAGTTGTGTTGAGAAGTAATGGTACAGTGTTTCATTGCTAATTGATAAGATTTAGAAAAGGGTTAAAAAGCTCTACTTACTCATGAACAGATTCTAGCAAGGATTTGAAAAAATCGTGTATGGCGGCTGGGTACTCGTCACTTAGGACTGAAAATCCTTCACGGATTTGTAAAATCGCATGTGTAACACCAGGATGGTAATGTTCTCTTTCCATAAGCTTTTTAACGAAATTAGTCGAAATTTAAAATATTTGCAAATTAGTACTTCATCTAATGTCACTTCGATGGTAGAGCCAATCTCATACCCAGTGATATGGTTAACGCTCTCCTCACTTATCCCTTTGTTATTTTCTATATCGTTCATAATTGAGTCTCGGACCTGTGAGCTAGAAGAGAAAGTACCCTGGCGGTAGCTCTGAGAGATTAGTTTAATTCAAACCAAATTAAAATACCTTTGTACCGGCAGATCTGACGGAGTTGGGAGCGCTTAAACGCATAGTACTGAAATCCCAGGTAAGACCGGTCGTACCGGTTTTGTTGGTCATATTAGATGGAGTGTCCATTGAAGGCTCGTCATCAAATGTCACTTTCCAATTTTCGTATCGATCTATCAGCTCTATGAGGTTCCCCGGTTTATTTTGGACGTTTAAAATAAAAGGATGCTTCAGCAATTCTCTGGCAGAAAGGCGCTATTAAAGCATCAGCATGTAAAAATAGACTAAATGTACATCACGGGGATTTTTTATAAGACAAAGTGAGATGAATTCCTTAAATTCGGGCGAAAATTTATCATCTGTAAGTCGCGGAGGGTCGTTTTTAGGAATGAAAAATAACGCACGCATAGGATGAAAATCGGAGTACGGTGGGTGGCATTCTGCCATTTCCATCGCGGTAATACCTAAAGACCATATATCGGCCTTTTAACTTTTTAATATCAAGTGAGCCTCAATGATATTACCTTGACGTCGTATCCAGTTTGATCAATTACTTCAGGAGCCATCCAAAACTAATTCTAATGAGTATTTATATTTTGATGAAATAATACCGGTGTTCCAACAAAAGTATTCCTTTTACTTTTTTGATGAGAAAGTTGAGCAGCAACACCGAAGTCAGCTAGATATAATTTAGAATCATAACCTTTAAACTATTATTACCTAATTTAACGTCACCTTTTCCTGACAGCAAAACATTGGCGGCTTTAATAGAAGCGTCAATTTTATCACTTTTCAAATAATTACCTTTAATATCACGATGTAGTTTTCCTTCCGAATGTAAGTAAACCAATCCGGTTAATAATTCTTTTAATATAATTGCAATGTGTGGTTCTTCAAATGGACCAGCTTTTAGCAAATCAAGACAAGATCCTCCCGCCATATACTCCATAACTGAAAAATTAGTGAACCTCTCTTAACTGATTCTTACCTATCCATAATTTAAACCCTTTAACAAAGGAACCGAAATATTGTGTAATATAAGAAGACTCGCATTGTGCTAATAAAGTAATTTCTTGCTGAATATCTGTAATATCATCCTCAGCTGTTTCTAAATCGATTTGCTTTATTGCTACTATCTGGTTCGTTTCTTTGTTGATTCTAATATGTAATGTTATTTATTGAAGTGCTATATCTCAAATTACGCTTTAAAAACAGTACCAAAAGAACCCGAGCCTAATTTTTCCAGTATAGTATAAACCTCTTCAGGATGAGCTCTATTTGCCTATAATTTTTAAGTTATTAAAGAAAAAAGAAATAAATTTACCATACTAGCATGAATCTTTGAAATTTTAGGTAGACTATTTAATATGTGCAAAAGAGTAAAAGGTTTATGAGGTATTGTATTCTAAATAGATGAATTAGGAATACGAAGGCTTAAATAGTTAATAAGTAAGACAATTATCTAAGACAAGATCTTAGTCTTACCTGGAATGAGACAACGAAGTGACCGTTATTTATTGAACAGCAACTAGTTTTAGTTTGGAGTAGAAAGCAAAACAAATTTTGCTTTTAGGTATGAACTGATTTTAGTGATTTTTTACATCACTTAAACTAATCCATATTTAACCGCATTATTTTACGATTTTGATCGTAGTTTAGCTGAAATATGATCAAGTGCTTTTAAATTCGCTAGCTGCTATTGCCAATTCTACCGTTGATTTAGCTATTTGTGTCCATTTCTCATGATCTCATAAATAAATTTGGATTTAATATCCATTATGCTTACAATTTATTCGAAATCTAATTACAGAGGTAAACAGAAATAGCTAGGTTCATTACTAATTATAAACAAAATGTACAACTGTATTACAAAATGTCAGGGTTCCACAATGTGGAAAAGAGAGGGTACCAAGGCGTATGTACCAACTTTGCATATATACCAATGCTCCCATGTCATATTATAATAAAACATAACGGAGGGTTTTCTTGCAAGCTAGTGCAAACTAATATATCTGAACCATAGTATATTAATGTTATATATTTTTAGTAAGTTTGAGATTATCTTGTGCTAGTGCTTTTTTAAGCCGCCCTTCCCCAGAAGAGAATCAAAATAATTAAAGAATAAAATTTTAAAAGATAAGAGTATAGAGAAAATCATTTAGGTATGAATATTTTTTAAAGTTCAAAAACTTTAACAGAAAAGTTTAGCCTAGAATTTTCGAGAAATTTTAGTTGCTATTTTGGCCAAAGTTACCATTATGTTATAAAATATTGATACTACCAACAATAATTTGAATAAAATTGAATTTAATTATCTAATTACAATAGTTAAATCCTTAGTTTTAAACGTAATATTAGCTAAAGAGTTAAAAGAGTAAATAAAAATACTTCAAAAACACTGGTAAAGACTGTTAGAAACCTACATTTAAATGCTGGTAAATTTAAAATATTGTTTGGGCCTAATAATACTTAAAGAAAATATTATCTTTAAACTTTTAAAAGGATTGAATTAAATTTATTGTATATTTAATAGTGTTACAATTAATTAAAGCTATTTAAAAACCTTTTAATTTTGTTTTTTAAATAAAAATAATTATAAATTTTTTAATAAGCAGATGAATAAATAACATTTTAAATTTAATTTGTAGTAATAAACTTGCATATACTAAAATAAAAATATAATAAAGAAATAAAAACTTATTGTTAATTATTCTTTTCTTGCTACCTTTATATATAAATAAACTGTATTTTTACTTATTTTTTATTATCAAAAAATACTATTTTTTAATTTTATAGTTTTTTAAGATAAATACTAATATGTAATAGTATATTATTATTCATTATAATTATAAGATTTCTAAAAAAGTACAAAGTTTTATATATTAGATTTATCTATTTTGTTAGTAAAATTTTAATTTTAATAATAATTAATAAATTTCTAAAAATATAGCTAAATTTATATAGTTAAACTATAATTATAAAATAAGTAAAATAAAATAATAATAATAAAAATATTCTTATATAAAATAGGAATAAAATATATATTTTAGTAAAATATTATTATAAGTAAATATTATTTATAAAGAAAAAATATAGAATAATAAAAGAAAATTTTAATTTAAAAATAGAATAAAATAAAATAGCTAATAATTTTTCTAGTTTTTAATTTTAATTATTTTATAACTTTATTTTAAAGAAAATTTAGTTTAAATTAACTATTTAAATTTAGATTTTAAAATAAAATTTATATTATTTATATTATTTATATTATTTATTTAAATATTTATTATTAATTTATTAAAATTACTATAATAGTAAAATAGTTAAATTAAATTAAAATTAAATTTATTATTAATTTTTAATTAATGTCTTTTTAGTATATTTTTTAGTTAATTTCATTAATAAAAGTAATAAAATTAAATACTTTTAGCTATTTATATAATTATTTATATTATTAGTAAATAATTATATTAAAATTATATTATTTAAAAGAAAGTAAAATGCTATAAAATTCTAATTTTTAAAAAATAATTAAATTATTTAAAGTATAGTTTAAAAATACTATAAGGTAAAAATAGTTAAATAAGCTAGTTTTTAAAATTTTAATTTTTTTCTAATTAATTAAAATAACTTTTAACAGTAAAATAAATAAAGTAAAAAGTTATTTTTATATTAGAAAAGTAATAGCAATAATAAGCTAAGCCTTTTTTATTATACTTACAAATTTACTTTTAGAGTATTAAAATTAATTTATAAAATATTATAGTAATAATTATTAATTTATATAAATATATAGCTAATTTTATTTTATTTTATAAAAAAAGCTTAGTTTTAATATTATAAGTAAAATATAGCTAGCATTAATACTATTTAAATAATTATATTCTTTTTTAAAATATTAAACTATTATTAAAAATTTTATAAACTACTTTTTTAAATTAATATATTTTTTAAAATTATTAATAATGCTATTATATATAGTAAAAATTATATAGTTAATAGCATTTAGAATTTATTTTTTAACTTAAACTATTTATACTAAAATATTATAATTTATAATATTTTTTTTAATAAAAAGCTATATATTTAAAAAAAAATAAACTAATTAATTAGTTATTTTTAACAGTAGCTAATTTTAATTTTAATAATTAAATTAAAAAAAATAAATTAGCAATATTAGCTAAAAATAAAAAAATATTTAATTTATATATATATAAATTAATAATATTTAAAATACTTAAAATAAAAGTTATTTAAAATTAAATAAATAAAAAATTTTAATTATAATATTATATATATAATATAAAGTTTATTATAACTTTTAGTAATTATAATAGTAAAAAAAATAATAAAATAGTATATTATAATAATTTAATAGTTTTTAAAATATTATAAAAAAAAACTTAAATAAAATAATTTAAATAAATCTATATTATATTAGTAATTTTACCAAATTATTAATATTAAAATATTATATATATATTAAATATAAGTTTTTATATTTTTTAAATTTTACTTAAAAAATATTAAGCATTTTTTATACTTTTAAAATATAATTTTAAAAAAGAACTTTATTATTTTTATATTATTATAAGTTTTAATTAGCTATATAATTAATATTTATAACTAATAGCTATAAATATTTATAATTTTAATTAAATTAATATATATATATATAATTTTTATAATATAGCTATAAAAATATTAAATTTATTTTTATTTTTATTTTTATAATAAAATCATAATTATTTTAACTATGCTATTTAAATAATTAATTTATTTTTTTACAACTTTTTTATTAAAAATATACTTTTAGCTTAAAAGAATGATTTATATACTAGCTATTTTTTTAAAATAAACTTAGTAATATTTTATAGTAATAATATAAATATTAGTATTTTAATTAGTTTAATTAAAATTATAAATTTTTATAGCTATAAACTAAAAATATTTATTATATAGTATTTATTAACTTATACTAATTTTTTAATTTTAAAGTTAATTTTTATACTGTTATAGTAATTAGAAAAAATATTAAGCTTTATATACTATATATTTAAAATATTAGTATTAAGCTTTTAAATTGGTATTAAAGCTATATTTTTATTTTTATATAGTAGCAAATAGTTTTAGCTTTAACTTTAATCTAATTAAAATGTTTTAAATTATATATAAAGTATAAAACTTTAAAAAAAATTAATTTATAAAATTTATAAAATTACTAGTAAAGCTATTTAAAAAAATATATAAATAGCTATAAAAATATTTACTTTTTAGTTTTAAAGAATATTTTGTAAATATATAGATTAATTTAATATAAATAAATATAAAAATATTTAATATTTATAGTTTAAAAGTTTAGTAAAATTCTTTTTTTTATAATTTTACTAAATTAGTTAAAGCTTATAACTTAAGTAGTTATAAATTAAGTTAATAAATAAAAGAATATTTTTATATAAATAAAACTTTTATGTATATAATAAAAAAAAACTATAGTATTAATTTTTTTAGCTTTAAATATTTATTAGTAAAGTATTAAACATTATTATTATTTTATTTTAGCTAGTTTTAGTAACTTATTTTTTTAATTTTAATTTTTAAAATAAAATATTAGCTACTTTTAAAGGTAGTTTATTTTATATATATATAAGTTAAAAAAGTTTAACTAAATTAAAATATTTAAAAACTATATATATAAACTATATTAAAAAAAATTAAAAATATGCAAATATACTTCTTTTTAATATAATATTTAAATTTAATATTTTAAATATTTGTAATTCTATTTTAACTACTATTTTTATTATAAAATATATTAATATTAAACTTATTTTCTATATTTTTTAAAATTTTAAAAGTAGTAGTTATACTTTTATTAAATATATTACTTTTAACTAACTTTTTAATATATTTAATCTTAAATTAAAATATTAAAAAAAATTATAATAAAGTTTTATTTTTAATATATAATATATATTATATAGTTATTATATTAATATTAAATATTATTACTATATTTTAATTAATTAAATTTAAACTTTTTTATAATTGATTATTATAAACAGTCTATTTTAAAAAACTATAATAATTAATATATTTAATGAATAAATAAAAAATAAAAAATAAAAATAATTTAAAATTTAGTAATTAAAAATATAATTTATAAATTTTTTATTAAAATATTAATATTTTAGTTAAAAAAAGTACAATTATTTAAATAGTTCTACTACTAGCTATATATTTATATATAAATTAAAATCTAGTATTATATTTAAGATTTGTAAAATTAATATATAGTAAATTAAGCTTTTAAAAATAAATAAAGTATAATCAGTTATAATCCATCAAATCTTTATTTAATTAACTTTTATAATTAACTAAATTACTATATATAGAATTTAAAAAGTCTTATTATATTTAAATTAAACCCATTTTAGTTATTTTACATATCATTATATTAATTAAACTATTTAAAATTTATACTATTAATAAATAAAATTTATTCACTTTTTATCTTTAATTAGTTTATATAAATTAACTAAACATTTTATAAGATTGCAAATTATTTTTTTAGCAGTTAACATGATTTATTTATAATTTAAATGGTAAAAAACTAAAATTATTAATTATTTAAGGTAATCCATCATTCTAAATTTACATATGAAGTTGAATTGATTAACTCAAAAATATTCAATCTTAAAACTCCAAATCTGAATTTTTTATAAAATCCTACCACCACCACCTCATAATTTAAAGTATTGGCTCTTACATCTATGCTAGAAAGCTCACAGCTAAATAATGACTTTTAAAAAAGTTATAAATTTTACAAAGCCACCATAAAATGCTAAGAATGAGAGAAAATTTCCAATCAAAAACAAATAAAAATAAATTATACATTTATAATCCAAGAAAACCCAATTCTTTAAAAGGTATTGTAAAAAGCTAACGTAGCTTGTTGCCTAGTCCACCGAAAGCCTCTCCATTATCCTTTCCATCTCCTTGCTGATTTTGGTCTTCGTCTATGGCAGTAGGAGCGTTAGGATCGGGTACTATACGATATCCAAAGAACAAATTCCCAAACGGTAGTTTTAAAGGCGCTATAGAGAGATCCTTATTCTCTAAGACTTCAGAATCAGCGTCATCTTCAACCCTAATAACAAATTCTAAGTTGATAGCTATAATAAATTTGATTGAATTACTTTTGCGGTTTACGTCGATTGGTAGTCTTGATACGGTTACCTTCGCCTTTAAATGCGCTAAAGGAGTTGTCGGCCTGCATGGATTTCTCCAAAGCTTCGATCTTGGCAGTACTAGGCTTTAAAAATAAAATAAAGCATTAATAGCGTATAATTGCATTTTAGAGTTACCAAGCTGCTGGTTGTAGAGCTAGGTCTAGTAGGTTCGACATAGCCCAAAGGTTCAGCGAAATCCACCTAAATAAACCCAAGAAAAAAAATTAAAATCTAATTAACTTGAAAAAGATTTTACTTCAAGATCAGTTTCGACAATAGTAATTGCTTCTCCTTCTGGTTTAATTTCCATAACCAAAATTTCGTATAACGCTTCGTTGTAGTTAATTTGAATAATCTCACCTTTAGTCAAGCAGGTAAAGTTACGGAACGCATTTTCAAGTCTATAAGATCCAAAAAATAAGCACAAGATCCAAAATAAATAGAATAAATACACTGCTTTGGGGTCGGTAATATCCAAAAAATCGGGGGATTGAGGCTGTATTTTGACAAACTTACCTAAAGGCATACTAGCAGTCTGAACTTCCAAAATCTCACCACTATTCACTTCCAAACTAGCCATCATCTAAATATATATAAGGTTAATGATGAACGACGATTTTTAACATATAGCGCATACCCAGCGTGGTAGGTAAACTCTACCTTCCTCAGCTATAAACTCCAGTACTCCAGCATAAGATACTTTTCCTTTATCGGAAGCTAGTTGAAATAACATGGGATAACTTGCGGTCTGCTCAGCTATTTTACATTTTTTTAAAAAAAGAGAATTAAAATAAATTTTAACCCCAGCAAACTAAAAGCTACTTACAGATTTTGACGAGTACCGAAGGCGGTAAAAACACTATCTCAAAGAAATTAATAAAAAAGAAGAAAAAAAGCAGTACACTTTCCACCGTAATTAGCTGTACTTTTGTTGGAAGTTACAAGCTCATCACATGCAAAAGCTCTATAACTTTCTTTAAAGTTTCGAGATTGTATTAAGTTAAAATTAAACCCTGCTAAACCTAAACTTTGAAACCGTCTTTCATCCTCATCACTTAGTCCGTTAAACTGTTAAATTTATTGTTAGATATAAACTTTAATTCGATTAACTTACCATAGTTTGTATATTGCTATTTAATGTATATTATATTTTTTTAATTGTAAATTTACTCTGATGTAAAAAATAATAATATTGATTCTGAGTATTTTACTTCTAAGCTTTGAAGCTTTTACGAAAATCTAAGTTAAATGACGTAAACCAGTTTTTAAAAAAGTAAAACTAAGCTCAGTTTTAGATTTTTTGGTAATTTTACACAATCATTATCTAAAACAAACGAAGAAATACAAAAAATTGAAAAGGTATAATGAAATTAAGAGTGTAGTTACATAATCACGTAGTTAATTATCCAATATCTATAATAAATTCCTGATCGCTTTTATTGGCTAATTAAACCTTCTAAAAGGGTGCATTGTTTTTATTAAAGTTTCAGCAGCTTGTCGAATATTGACTGATTACATTTTGTTTTTAAAAAGTTTACAACGTTTGAGCATGGAACAAATTAATACATTATTTTTTTTGACATTTTTTTATAGTTTAGTTGGCTATAAAGGAAAGAATGAGACAGAAGTTATATGCCTTCAGTTATATTCAATAGTGCTACACTATCTATACAGATAAGTAAATTGACTTTTATTTTGAAGTAACCATTTTAAAATAAACAAATACTATTAACTTAAAATTTTAAGTACACAAAATTTAAATTTATAAAAATTTCCAGTTTTGTAAAAAAAGCTTAAAATTAAATTTCTCATTTATTATATATTTAGTTATTGTTAAATTTTATCTCTAAGCTATTAATATTAATAAAGCTTAATATAGTATAATAAATACTATATATATAGCTATTTTCAAAAGTAACTAATTATAATTTTTCAAAAGTAAATAATAAAAAAGATATTTGAAAAAAATTAAAAAAAACATCAATATAAAATTATATATTATATTTAACTTTATTTATAAAATACTTAGCTTTTAATATATTATATTAAAAAGTAAATTAAAAGTTGGCTATATTAAAAGCTAGTAATTAAAACTAAAATTTTAAATATAACTAAAATATATTAAATATATATAATTATTTATTAAGTTAAATTAGTAAAAGTTTTTTTTAAAGTAAATTCTTTTATTAAAAATATTCTTTTTAAACTAAATTATTTAAAAATTAAATTTATTATTTAAACTTAAATAATACTAAATTATATAGATAATTAGCTTTTTTTAAATATAAATAATTTTAATTTCAAAAATAAATAAAAATTTAAAAGTTTAAAAAATATTTATTTTTAATAATTTTACTTATATATATTACTTTTTTTAGCATATTACTATTTTTTATACTTAATGATATATTTTGAAAAACTTATAAAAGTAGTTATTAAATGCTAATATAATTATATAATATATTTTAATTTTAACTTAATTAAATTAAGCTAAGTTTTATAAATTATAATTTATATTACTTTTATACTTAAAAATTAATAAAATAGTAAAAGAGTTTTTAGTTAAAAATAATAATATTTTAGCATAAATTTATTAATAATAAAAATTAATAGATTAATATTATTAAGAAAATAAAATATAAAGAGAAAAAAATTAGTAATTAAAAAAAGTTATATTATAATAGCTAAAATTTTATTTAATTTAATTATTATATTAATATTTTTTTAAAATAATTTTATTATAAAGTAATTATATTTAGAATTTTTATTTTATAAGTATTTTAAATATAGTAAAAAAAATCTATATAAAATTTATATTAATAATTTAACTTATTTAAAAATAAATTTAATAATATATTTTAAAATTTTTAAAACTTAATAATTTTAAATAGTATAAAAAATTTAAAAATAGAAATTTATTAATTAAATTAAAAATTTTAAATTATATTATAGTAAAATAACTTAATATAATAAATTATACTATATTTTATTAGTTTTTTTTACTTTAAAATTTTAATTATATTTTTAGTTAACTTTAATAAATCTTTTAAATTTTTTATTTAGCTTACTTTACAAATAATTATATAAATTAATTTATATAATTAATAATTAAATAAGTTATTAATAATTTATTTAAAACTAAATAATTTTTATTATTATTAGTATAGTTAATTTTTATTATTTAAAATTTTAATTTTTTTATAATAACTTAGTATAGCTATTAATATATTAGTACCTTTTATTTAATTAAATAATTTCATTCTATTATATTTTTTTTATAATAATAGCTTAAAATTATTTTAATTATTATAAAATAAAAATATTTAAAAATTAGTCTTTTTTTATTTATTTACTTAGTTAATACTTTTTTTAGCATATAAATTCTAATTTTATATTACTTTTTTTATATATAAAAATCTACTTAGTTTTATTATATATATTAACTTTAAAATAGTTTATTAAGTTATTACTTTACTAAAAAATAATTTTTATTTTATATTAAATAAAAATAAATAAATAATTATAAAATTTTATAATTATTATAATATTAAAAAAAATTTAGCTATAAATATAAATATTTATAATTTTATTTTAAAAAATTAATAATAATAAAATAAAAAAATATATTTTATATAATTGAAAAAGTAAATATAAATAAAAAATAATTAAAAAAAAGTATATAAAAACTTAATAAAAATATATTTTAAAAAATAAATTTAAAGTTTTGAATAAATATTAATAAAATTACTTTTTTTTTACTATTTGTATTTTATTTTATATATATATATATAATAATTAATATATTGATACCTTTCTAAAATTTAATAATATAAATTTATAATTTTTTTAAAAATTATATACTATATAGTTTCTATTTAGTAATTATATTTTACTTTTTACTACTAATATTAGCTTATTATAATATTTATATATTTTATATTTATAGTACTAAGCTTTGCTATTTATATTTTAGTTATTTCAAATATTGCTACTTTTTAATAATTTATAACTTTTTTAAATAATATTTTTTAAAATATCTAATATTTATAAAAATAATTAATACTTTTAAATTTAAAATATAAATTAAAAAATTAATTTTAATACTATTTAAATATATTAAGTTATATTTTAAAGTAATTGTATTTACTATATAAGTATATTAAAAGCTATAAAGTATAATTTAAATATAATATATATATATTATTAATATTTAATAAAATATATAACTTTAATAATATAAAAGCTATTTTATTTTCAAATATAAAAGTATAAAAATCTTAAATTAAGTTTAAAATTTTATAAGTTAATTTTTTTATTAGCTATAAATAAAAAGCTAAAAAAAGTATATAAGATTCTATAATATATACTAATAAAATATTACTATTAATTATAGTTTTATTTAAGTTTTATATTAAAATTTTTAATATATTTATATTATTAAAATTTAAAAAATTAAAATAAAATAGTTATAATAGCTTAAAAAATATTTATGTTAAAGTATTTTTTTAATATTTAATTTTATAGTTTAAAGCTATTAGTTATAAAATTTAAGCTTTAACTATATTATTAAAATTATATAGTTAAAATTTATATATTTTTTATAAATAATAAGTAATTTATTTATTATTTTATTATTATTTTTACATATTTATATTTATATATTTATATTTACTATTTTAGATATATTAAAGTAATATTTTATAAAAGAAAATATATAAATTATTTATTTAACTTATATATATATTATATTTACTACTAAAAAATTTACTTATTTATTACTTATATTATAAACTAACTTTTTTAAATATACTATTTAATTAGCTTTTTTAGAAAATACATAATGTTAAAACTAATATAATTATAAATTATATTATATTTATTATTATATTTTTTATTAGTAATAATTTTAATATAATTTTATCTTACTTTTATATATTCATAAGTAAATTTTTAATATTTTTAATTATTATATTAATATATTATTTAATACTTTAGAAATTAAATATTAGATTTAATATAATACTATAAACTAAAT
>JAWQFY010000121.1:0-54295 GCA_037055185.1 Capillidium rhysosporum
TTAATAAAAAAAGTTTAAAAAATTAGTAAAAAAAATTAATTAATAAATGCTAACTAATATTATATTTTAATTATATTTACTTTAAATATAACTAGTTAAATATTATTTTTATTAGATTATTTTATTTAAATAAAGCTATTTAATATAAAAAATAATAAATAAATATAGTAAATTATTATAAAAATAAAATTGAAAGTTAATAAAAAATAATAACTTTTTATATTAAATAGCTTTATTTAAATATAAAAATCTAGCTTAAAATTAAAAAATATATATTAAATATTAAAAAAATAATTCAAAAAAAGCTATTATATAATTTTTATTAATTTTACTTAATAAAATATTTTTTTAAATAATTTAAACTAATATTTTAAAACTATAAATTAACTAAAAAGTAATAGCTATATAATAAAAAATAAAATAATAAAATAATTTTTTAAAACTAATTATTTAAAAATTAATATAAATTATATTTTAATTTAATAAAAAAATACTTAATTTTTTACTTTTTATTTTATATATTTTATAATATTTTTAATATTAATAAATAAAATTTTAATAATAAAAATAAAAGTAATTTATTTTTATAGTTATAAAATTTATAAGTTATTATAGCTATATATAAGCTATTTAAATTAAATTTACCATTATTATTTTATATTTAAAAATATAAATTTATAAATTATTAATATTTTTTTTACTATAAAATTAATAAAAAATTATTAGTAAGTATAAAATAACTATATTTAAATATAGTAAAACTATATAGCTTTTTAAATTTAAAAGAATAATATAAAATAAAATAATTATAAAAAATAAAATATAATACTATAATTTATAAAAAATTTTAAGCTTATAAAAATTAAAATAACTTTGAAATACTATTATTAAAATCATTATATTAGTTATAAAGCTATTTAAATATATATATATATATATTAAATTAGCTTTTTACATAATAAAAAATTAAAATATAATTTAATTATAACTTTATTAAATTTTTTAGTTTTATA
The DNA here is from genome assembly GCA_037055185.1 of Capillidium rhysosporum. Classification (NCBI taxonomy): domain Eukaryota; kingdom Fungi; phylum Entomophthoromycota; class Entomophthoromycetes; order Entomophthorales; family Capillidiaceae; genus Capillidium; species Capillidium rhysosporum. Next base: position 1,014 of record JAWQFY010000121.1, read on the forward strand.
TTATATATAAAATTATACTTTATTTAAAAATACTAATAATTTATAAAATTATATTAATTTAAAATAATAAGACTAGTAAACTTAAGTAAATATATATATAAATAGCTAATATAATTTTTTTAGTAAAATTATAAAAAAAGGATTATTATTAGTAATTTTTATATAGTAGTTAATATACTATAATTAGTATATTTTATTAATAGCTAATTTATTATTAAAATAAATATAAATTTATATAATATATTATAATAATAAAAAGTATTTTTTATACATTAATTTTTTTTAAATAATATTTTTAAAAGTAGTTATTATTATTATTATATAAATTTATTTCTTTTTAAATATAAACACTTTTATTAAAAATAATTAAAAATATAGTAAACTATTATATTATATTTTTATATAATTATAATAAAAAATAAGTTTTAATTTTTAGCTAGTTTTATCATTTTAATTTTTTTATTAAGTCTTTAATTTTAAACTTAACTGCTTTTTTAAGTAGCTAATTTTATATTAATTATATAAATAATTATACTTTGTAATATGGTTTTTTTTAATAGTTAGTTATATTATAGCTTTAAATTATATATATATATATATTAATTTATAAGTTATTTGGTTATACCAGTAAAACTTTCCATTTTTTACAAATTTAAAAACCAAAATTCACCAATCAAAATGAATTTTAAATTATGTGAATTACATCATAGAAAATATAAGCATTTTACTTTTTTAAAATAGATAATTTTATTTTTTCCATTATAATATAAAAAACTTTCTTATAGTTATTATAGAGATAAGTTTATACTCTTAAAAATGCTATCTAATACATTTATCTAAATACTAATTTAAAATAAATGCTTTAAACTTTTCTTTCAACATTAGTTTTGTTTTGGATTAGTAAAAAAGCTTATTTACAACATTTTGATTTCACTTTAAAAATAATTTGTAAAGTTAAAATACTCTAAATCAAATTTTATTGGTGAAGTGCTACAAAAGAAATTTCCAAATTGCTTTCTCTAGATTGGTTCGAGTTTTATACTGTGAAACGTAACGAACCAGCAATCAATTACAGATTTAAATATGTTACGACTTTTGATTGATACCTTTTGTGCTAGACTGTATAAACAAGTTATTCTAGGTTTAAAATATCAGATGACGCGAATTTAAATTCGAAATATAAAGCCGTAAGAAGCATATCACTATAACTTTAACCTTAGTTCTGTTTAAAAGTAGATTCAAAAGAGATGTTGTCGAGATTGGCTAACGCCACCAAATTATCCAAGTAATTTTTAAAAAGTGTTGAATTAAAACTAATCGTTTTTATATTAGGCGTCCCGCTACCAAATTGATCAGTAGACAGTTTACCAGCACATTTCGTGTCAATGAGGAGAAAGCCCAATATGTTACCAAAAACTATATTAATGGTCAGTTCGTAGAATCTAAAGCCACCAAATTCTTTGAATTACGTAACCCGGTAAATATATCTTTCCTTCCTTTACTTTGTACTGATTGCAATTTACAAATTAGGCAACTCAAGAGTTATTAACTCGTGTACCACAATCAACCCCTGAAGAGTTAGCTGAAGCTGCAGCTGTTGCACATGAAGCTTTCAAAACATGGCGCAGCACTTCAGTTTTATCTAGGCAGCGTAAGATGTTAGATTTACAACTTCTTATCCGTCAAAACATGGTAAATTTATTATTTTTGTTCCATAATTTACCGTTTATTTATATATAGGATAGAATTGCTGAATCTATCGTATCCGAGCAGGGTAAAACTTTCCCCGATGCCAAAGGTGATGTACTCCGTGGTTTACGTAAGTTTTTATTTTTAATCAATTACCTAATGTCTACGCGCAGAGGTTGTTGAGATGATGTCCGGACTACCAGATTTTACTATGGGTCAGATGGCTGAAGTAGCCAAGGATATGGATACTTATACCATTCGTGAGCCCCTAGGTGTAGTAGGAGGCATCTGTCCCTTCAATTTCCCAGCTATGATCCCACTCTGGATGTTCCCAGTTGCCATCGCCACTGGTAACACCTGTATCATAAAGCCTTCCGAGAGAGATCCTGGTGCTATGATGATTCTTGCTGAACTCGCAGAAAAAGCCGGTATTCCTAAAGGTGTACTTAACGTAGTACACGGTGGTGTTGATACCGTCAACTTCATCTGTGAAGAACCCGTCATTAAAGCTATCTCTTTTGTTGGTTCTGACGTAGCTGGAAAGTACATCCACGAGAAGGGATCTGCAAATGGTAAGCGTGTCCAAGCTAACCTGGGTGCTAAGAACCATGGTGTCATTATGCCCGACGCTAACCGCAATCACACCTTGAATGCTTTAACCGGTGCCGCTTTTGGTGCTGCCGGTCAACGTTGTATGGCTTTGTCTACCGCTGTATTCGTAGGTGAAGCTAAAGAATGGTTACCCGATCTTAAGGAACGTGCAACTAAGCTTTCAGTCAATGAAGGTTTCCAGCCCAACACTGATATTGGTCCTTTAATCACTCCCCAAGTAACTTATTAACTATCTACAAACTTCTAAATTTTATAAGGCTTTAGAGCGTGCTAAAGAGTTGATCCAATCAGCTATCGATGAAGGTGCTACCGTACTATTGGATGGTAGAGACGTCCAAGTTCCTGGGTACGAGAAGGGTAATTTCCTTGGCCCTACCATCATTACCAACGTTAAACCTCACATGCGTTGCTACCAAGAAGAGATCTTCGCTCCTGTACTTGTGTGTGTTAACGTAAATACCTTACAAGAGGCCATCGAGCTCACCAACTCTAACAGATACGGTAACGGTACCGCCATCTTCACCACTTCTGGTTCTGTGTCCAAGAAATTTGTCAAGGAGATCGACGTAGGTCAGGTCGGTGTCAATGTACCCATTCCCGTACCTCTCCCCATGTTCTCGTTCACCGGTTCTCGTGAATCCATCCGTGGTGATATTAACTTCTATGGTAGGTCGGGCATCCAGTTCTACACTCAACTTAAGACTGTTACTGCTCTATGGAGAGAAGAAGATGCTACTTCATCAAAGGCAGCTGTCAACATGCCTACCCTACACTAAGTATTATGAATTTAGGTTAGAATAAAGTTTTATTTTGGTTTTATTATACATGTTATAAATTATGAATTGATTATTTGGCTTGAGAAATGCTTAATCTTATATTAGCTGCCCGATAGAGCTATAAACAGTTTTTACAGCTATTTTTGAAGCTTTTTGTTAAAAGAATGAGTTATTTAAAAATATATATATTAATTTATATTACTATAAAAACATAAGAGTATTTACATATATTAATGAATGGTTCTATTAGAGAAGCTTGCTCTATATATGTAGAAACACTAGCTAATAATTGTTTACTTGTAATAATATAACTACAAAATAAATTTAAACTCTAGCTATACTCTAAGTATAGTTAGTTAATTATTCTAATTTAACTACTTATAATACTGCAAGCAGCTATAAAGCTTTAGTCTATTTATTTTAAGATATAATTTTAATATACTTTAAATTTATAAGCTTATAAGTAAAATAATGCTATATAATTATTATTAAATAAAAATATTAACCTTTTTAGTTATATTATAATTAGCTTTAATTAATATATAAGCTTATATAAGCATAAAAACTAAATAAAATTTGTATTTTCTAAAATAAATAATAAATAATAATTTTTCTAATCTATAACTACTAAATTAAAATAGTATTTTTATAAATAAATAAATTATATATTTCAATTATATATTTATTAATAGATATAAAAACTTTTATAATTAAATTAAATTATTTTAATAAAATACTTATTTAAAAAAGTTATTTTATTATTTTTATTATATAAAGTATTTTTTTACCTTTTTATATACTTTATAAATAAATAAATTTTTATATCTTTTAATATTTTAAAATAATTTAAAACTTAGAATTTATAATAGTACAATATAAATTTACAAAACTTTAAAAAAAAGTTTAAAATAACTAAATTTAAAATTTATAGTATATTAACAGTATAGTATAATTTTGTAAAATATTAGTAAAATATAGCTAAACTTAATATTACTTTTAGCTATATAATTACTAGTAATTATAAAATTATAAAAAATAATAAATTAAATAATTAATAAAATAAGTATTTTAGCTTAAATAATACTAATATTATAGATTTTTATTTAGCTATAAAAAATAAAATTAATTTTAGTTTAATATAAAAATATTATTAAAAGTATTATATTAGTATTTATTTTTAATTTATTTAGTATATATATAAGCTTTATTAGAATATAATATTATTTAAGATATTTACTTATTAATAAAGATATTTATATATTTATATATTTTTTTAAAAGTACTATTTTAAGTAATTTTTAAATAGTAGTTAATATATTATTATTATTATACTTTATTAATAAATTAAAAAATTAAAAAATATACTTAAAATAATATGTATTAAAATATATAAAGTAGTTTATTAAATTAAAAAAGTTTTTTTAATATAAGATATTTATTTTATTATATAAAATAGCTAAAATTTTAATATAGTTTACTTTATATAATATAATAAAACAAATTTGCAAATTAATAACTTTATTATTTTATTAGTTTTTTTTATAAAGTAAAAATAAATAAATAAAAATATATACTATTTTAGAATTATATTAAAAAAATATTATTAGTTTTTTTTATATATAAAGTTTATTTTATATAAATAATTATTATAAAATAAAAGCTTTATTTATAGATTATAAGTATATAATAATTATTTAAAAGATAATGTAAATTTAATTAATATAATATTTTTAATATTTTTTAACTAAAATTATAATATTTAAGTCTATTTATAAATTTATTTTATTATAATATATATATTAAAAAGGTTACTAATAAAAGCAGCACTTGCTACTATATAGTAGATTTACTTTTTTTTAAATATTATTAGCTTTTGGTATATTTTATCAAAAGTGTAATAAAAAGTTACACTTTTGTATTTTATAAATATATTTAGATCTTTTAAAATTTAAAATTTAAAAACTTTTAGTTAAATTTTAATTTATTGGTAAGCTAATAAAGTTAATTTAATAACTTAACAAGTTTTGAAAATTTAACAGATTTAATTAATTTAAATTCGAATTCTTATTTATTTTAAAATATAGATATATAATTTGTTAAGTTAAATTACCTTTTCTAAATAAAATTAAAAATATATACTTTTTTGTAGTTAAAATACAAATATTTAATTCACTTAAAGTATATGATGCTTTTACTATATTCAAATTAATTTTCACTAATGTATTATTATTAATTGCATTCATACTATTTTTAATTTTTCTTTATATATATTAAGTTTCTATCAATGCTAGATAATTATAAATTTAAATTTACAAATAACGATAAATATGATATACAATTAACTTTTATTTATATTCATCAGCTATTAATTCTAAGTGATTGAAAGTTACAAAATCATCGCTATAATCGGCATTACTTCTAACAACCGGTGGAATTAGTAAATTGTTGTAATTAAAATTAAAGATATTTTCAATATAAGCATTGAGCTCTAAATTTGTAGTTGTAGTATCTGAAGTGAAGGAATTAGGAGAAAAAACTGATGATGATATTGGATCCATGGAAGGTAAACTAACAAACGAACTCATTTCAGTTGAGGTATCTGAACATTGGAATAAAGTAGCGTTGATTTGGTAAGTAAAATTATTATAATATATTTGATAATTAGGGTTGCTGAGTATAAGTGAAGCCGGGCAATAAGAATAAAAGTCCAGATTTTGTTGATGCTTAAAGGATGCTTCGAAGCCGAAGTATAAGGCGTATAGCTCGTTTATAACTTCAAGGATAAACGTATCAGAAGTAAATTTATATTTAAATAGAACAAATAAAACTATTGCTCTAAACAGCAACAGGTTATTGTTTATAATATGTTGTTCATTATGATCCTTAATCGGATCATCATTTATGTATAAGTTAAAGTATTTCTGTAAACTAAGGTATAGGCTATTCACTTGCTCTTCAATTACTAATGAATACGTGGGGTCACATAACGTTCTAAACATTGTCAACCAACGGTGGAAAGGTAAGATATTTAAAAAAGCTAGCTCAGTATAATTACTAACATTTACCATTTCACCCTTTTCAAGCACTTTCCGAGTAGCTGATTGTATAAGCTTATCAAAGTGTAACTCCTTGTTTGATGGCGACGTTAAAGGATGTACTTCTACCGTTTTATCTCCTAACGTAGTCTGTAAAGCTAACTGTGGTTTAGAAACCCTCAAGTTATTACTTAAATAGTTACATATACTTTTATCGTTGTTTGCTGGGCTTTTATCATCACTATAATTATCTACCTGTATTATATTTTTAGCATCTAGCTGCTGCTGTTTTGGTCTGGGTTTAGGACCACGCTTCTTAGGAATAAGGTCGAAACTACATTCCGAATTAAATTTGGTACATCTAGCGCACTTGAGCTCATTCGCCACCATCATACACCTCGTCCTTCTTATCTTACAGCTGTCACAGGCATGCTTGGATTTAGATTTTTCGTTTTCTGTAACGTTGTCTTTCATCATTCTGTCGAGTTTAGGTATGTTTTTTAAACTTTGTTTGAATGTCTGCAAGTTAGCTATTTTTATAGGCCTCTGCTTCTGTTTCTGCTTCGAAATTCAATTTTGATTTCGGATTATTCAAATTGGTCTTGTGAATCTAAATTAATTTATTCTAATCCAACTTTTACACGGTACTTAAAATATGCATGTATATGTACAAATCTTCGACCAATCTTATGTAAAGAAAGGTTACAAACAAATCATATTCTACACAAAATAAGTATTATTTTCCATAATTCGTTAAAAAAATTGTATTATAGAGCAACCTTATTTATTTATAACTTTATTTAACTTGTTCCTATAGAAGTTTACAAAGGTAGTTTCCAATCCTGATAAAAGCTGTTAATGCATGCCAACACTACGATTTTAAAGTAACTGCTCCATCCCTCAGCCAAGCCGAACATATAACCCGTGATAAGGTTGAATTTGTGTTTTACATAAGAGGGTCTCGATTCCGAGAATATCGGGGTGAAGAGCTGGTGGTGGACAGTATGATAGAAGGGGATGGAGATGAAACTTTAAAGGAAATATCATAATGAACGCTTGTAATTATACCTTTTAATAAGTTTCTGATTTATAACTAATTATTTTTAAAATTTGGTTAGTAGTAGAATTAAATTTCAAAGTTTCGCACCATCCTTTTTCAGTCAAGTTTAAGATTTCACTTAAGACTAAAAATTGAGTTCGCAATGAATAAAATATTTTAATAAGCAGTTAATTCAAAAAAATATTGTTTAAAAGACAGTAGTAAACCACTCAACCGAGATCCTAGTAGCAATAATATTAATTAAATTAAGGAGATGATTAATCATAAATCTGAAAAAATGATTTTTACAACTTTTCTTACTTATGTAAGGTAAGTAAAATTTTGTGTATCTGATTAGTTATATATTTATATTAACTTATAAATAAAAATAAAAATAATATTTTATTTATACTATATAATACTAACTCGTTATAAGTAATTATCTTCAAAGTAAATATTAACAATTTTTATAGATTTTTTTTATTAACATTATTAGTTTAATAATACCAGGCTAAAAATATATATTTACAGCTTTTAGTTTTTAAGTTTATTAGAAACTAATATATAGTTTTGAGCTACACTAATTATTTTATATAGCTGGCTACTTTATTATTAATAAACAATTATTTTTAACTTTAATAAATAAATGAATATTTTTTTCAATTTTAATAACATTTTTTTAAGTATTATTAGTATCTTTTTTTAACTTATAAATAAAATTATTAGTTTTTTTCTTTAATTTTTTTTCTTATTTTTTGTGCATTTATATACAATTTTAGCTTTTGCTTATTATAGAAATATGAATCTTTAAGTAAATATTTTTTATATTAAAATATCTAAACTTATATAAATAGTAAATTTTATATTAAGTATACTAAATTAGTTAAGTTATTTTTTTTCTTTATAATATTTAATAATTTAGAATATTAAATACTTATTACTAATAGTAGTTTTAAATATTTATATAATAAATAATGTAAAAAAAAATTACTATATTTATAAATATATTAAAGTATTTTAAAAATTTAATTTTGTTTAATTTTAAAGTATTTTAGTAAGAAAAAGTTAAAAAAGTGTAATAATTATATTTAAAAGTTTTAAATTTATAACTAAAATAAATAAATTAGCTTATTATTAAAAATAAAGTTAAAATAAAATAAAATTTATATTAATATATATATAAAATAAATTTGGATTTATTAAATTTAATATATTAAGTAAGTTAGTATTTAAAATTATATATATAATTTTATAGTTACTTTAAAATAATTTAATTAAAGACAATATTTATTTATTAATAAAATTATATGTATTATAAGCTTTTACTTTATATATAACTATATATTTTTAATAATATTTATATTTTATAAATAGGTAATCCACTTTATAACTTTAATATTTTTTTAATAAATAAATAAAAGTAGCTATTATATAATAATATTACATTTATTTTAGATTTATTTTTTAAGTAAATAAAAAATAATAGCTTATTAATATTACTATATGATTAATAATATTTATTATATTAAAATTTTATATTAATATTATATATTTAAATATATTTAAAATAGAAAATTAGCTACTTTTAAAATTAGTTAATTTTTATATAAAAAGCTTAATAAAAATTTATAAACTTAGTATAACTAAATTTTATTATAATAACTTTAAAAAAGATATATTTATATTAAAATACTTTTTTAATACCTAATTTTATAATTTAAAGCTAAAAACTTTAAGTTTTAACTATTTTATTAAAACTATATAATTTAAAATTATATATTTTTATAGTTATTTATAAGTTTTTTAAATTAGATTTACTAATATTTCATCTTTTCTACTATATAAAAAAGCATACTTAATATAATTTTATAAGTTATTAGTATTTTCTTCTTTTATTATATTGAAAAAAGTAAAATATAATTTTAATATCTTTTTTTAGCATTTTTTAAACTTTATTTAAAAACTTTTTATAAAATTTTAATTAAACTAAAATTTAAGCTAAATATAGTATAAAAGCTATACTTTTATATTAGTTAAAAGCTTAATACTAATATTTTATATATTTAGTATATAAAACTTTAATATATTTTTACTATTAAAATATAGCTTTAATATTATGCTAACTAATTTTTAAACTATTTTATTATATATTATATTATTAAATTATAGCTTTAGTACTTTACAAAGCTTAAAAATTATTTAATTTTTTTTAGCTATATTATATTATAATATTATATAGTAGTAAAAAAATAAATATATTAATTTATAAATATTATAATACTATATATTATAGTATTTTATACTTTTTTATAATATATATTAATATAAAAAAAGTAGCTTTAAATATCTAAAAGTAAGTAAAAATTAGACTTACTTTATTATATAAAATATATTAAGATAATGCTTTAACTATTTTAAAACTTAATATAATAATTTAAAACTTTAGCTTTAAAATATTATAATTTTATAGTTTATTTAAATTAATTATAAACTTATAAACTTTATATATAAGTTAGAAGTATATTATAATTATTAGATTACTAACTAATCTTAAAAAGTAAAAATAATACTTATAAAAGTATAAAATTATAAAAACTTAACTTTTATACTACTTTAGTTTTTAGTAAAGCAATTAAATATAATAATAATTAATTAATTTAAATAGGTTTAAGTAAACTAAGTTAGTAAAAGTAAAAAGCTAAAAAAATTAAAAATAACTACTACTAAGTAAAATATTTAATAAAAAGACTAAAAAGAAGTAAAACAAATTTTAAAAAGAAAATTAGCTTATATAAAACTAGGCAACTATAATATTTAATATGATTAGTTTTTAGTTTAAGTTATTAAGTACAAAACTTTAAAAATTAGAAAGTGGTAAAAAAATAACTAATTTAGTATTTATTATACTAAATAGGCTAAATATTAAAATTAAACTTAAATAAAACTACTTAGTATTTTAAATAAACAGTATTATATTTAATTTCTTTTTGACTTTACTTTTAGTTATAGCTAATAGAATTAAAGATAAATAAAAGTTAATATAAATATATATAGTAGTATTAATAATTAAAGTTAGTATTTTTAATAAAAATATTTTTACTTTTTTTTTATAACTTTATTTAGCTTACTAGATAATAAAGTATTTTTAAAAGTAAACTACTATTTTAATTTATTTTAATTTTATCTATTTAGTTAAAAAAATAATTAAATAAAATAATAATAAAAGATTAAAGTTAATATATTAAAGTTTAAATATTTATATATTTTACTAAATAAAATATAAACTAAAACTAATATAAAATTAAGCTAAATAATTAAAACTTTATAATTAATTTATTTTTTAAAATTCTTTTATTTTTATATATTAAACTTTTTAAAATTAGGCTTAAAAACTTAAATTTTTTAATTTTTATAAGAATTATATAGTTAATAATAAGTAAAATAATAATATTATTTAGTATTAATTATAATATTTTAGTTATTATATAAATAAATTTTATATTTACTTATAGTAAAAATTAAATATATAACTAAAATATAGCTTTAGTTAAACTTAGCTATATTTTTAGCTATATAGCTATTTTTTTAATTATTAGCTAACTTTTATACTATTATATCTACTTAATAGATATAATATAAACTATAAACTTCTTTTTTTTAAATAATATTATAATAAAAATATTATATTTTTTTAGTATATATATATTGATACAATATTGTTATTTTATTAAACTTTAAATTTATATTTATAATAAAGTAAAAATATAATATTTTTATTATTATGTTATTTAATTAAATAAATATTATTTTAAATTAATTTGCAAATATACTTTATTAATAATGTTATTTTTTAACTTATAAATATTTTACTTATAAGGTTTAATTAAAGCTAAACTTACTTTTAAGCTTTTTATTATAATTAATATATATATAATATTTTAATATATTTTTATAAACTTTACTAAAATTTATTAATATTTAAAAAAGAATTAATACTAAAAATAAAAATAAAAGCAAAAATAAAAAGTAAAATATATAAATTATATATATATTAGTTTAATTAAAGTTATAAATATTATTATATAGCTAGTTATAAATTAAAAAAAAAATTAATAATAATATATATAAACTTATTTAAAAATAACTATTTTAAGTTTTTTAATAGTATTTTTTTATAATAAATTATTATTTACTATTAATATATTAAATATAATTAAATACTTTTTTTAATAATATATTACTTTTTTCTTATATTTTCTCTTTTTATTACTTTAAAAATATTAATTAATTTATATTTAAAAAATATATAAAAGAAAAAAACCAATAAGTATCTTTTATAGTTAAATTTTTATTAGTTGTATATTAAATAAACTTATTAAAAAAATAGTTAAAAAATTATAAGTATAAATATTCTAAACTCTATTAATATAACTAAATTTAGTTGAAAAGTATAATATAAGTAAAAAATCAATTATAATATATATATATATTAATAAAGGGTTAAAAAATTATTATACTTAATAAATAAATTTTAAATATAATTTAAATAATAAAAAAGTTTAAAAATATTAGATTACTATAAATTAAAAAAGGTATAAACATCAAGTACTAATAAGAAAAAGTAAAAAAGTTTTTAAAATAATATAAATTATTTTATTTATACATTTATATTTATTTTATATTTTATAAAAATAAGTATATTATACTACTTTATATCTTTTATAGATGCTAACTCTACTTTGGCAACTTTTATTAAAGGTATAATATTTTTTAAAGTATTGATTATATTAGCTAGCAGTAAGGCTATAAAAGATAATTAGACTAATAATGTTTACTATAAAAAATTATAATATAACTTGTTAATTTTGTTAGTAGCATTTACTCTTTTTTATAAAAATATTAACATTTTTTGGTAAAATTGATCAAAATATAGTAAATTGTCACATTTTTGTATTCTATAATTATATTTAAGTACAATGATATATATATATATAATTAATCCAATTTTATCGACTTAATTTTTTTTGAAAATTAACTACTTTTAAAAGCAACTGATTACATATTTAATAAATTTAATATAAAACTAAAAATTTCTCTATTTTAAATTAAAATTTATAGAATAAATAGGTAAATTTTTACGTAAAATTAAAATTGGTTAAAAGTGTAAAAATATAATGAATATTGTAAAACTAGTTTATTTTAATTTATAATATTAATAAATTATTTACGTTTAATGAAAATAATGTAAAGTTATGATTAGATTTTTTATTAACCCTTAAATCAATAATTTAAATACCATACTTTTATTGAAACGATAAGTTTAATTAACTTTGATTAGGTTATACCTACTTTAAAATTTATTTTTACAATTTTTTAATTAAAGTTTCTAATAACTTATCAATATACCAATATATATATATATATATATTAAAAATTAAACACCATAATAGAGTTAAATTATAGTTTGAAGTTTAAAATAACCAATAAATTTTATATAAAAAATGACATTAATTAATAAAATATTTACTAACCAGTTTGAACCTGAATATATGAACGAATCAAGCATTACATTTTTAATAGTCATTAAAGTGCACAACTAAGCAACTAATATTTGAACAGTAATTTTAGTTTGAGGTTTGGGGTTGTTATTACTATTTAATTTTCAACTAAATTGAAAGTTAAACGTGTGCTATAAAAGCAACAAATGTATTTAGTTGAAGCACTTTTCTCATACAAATATGTTCAAAAACAAGTGTGCTATAGTAACTGGTGGGGCCAACGGTATCGGTGAAGGAATTGTTCGTAGACTTGTGGCGTTGAAGTAATAAAAATTATGTACCGTTTTATTAAAACTTTTCAAGTTGTAAAGTAGTTATAGGTGATATCGATGAAGTAAAAGGCAACCGTTTAGTTGAAGAGTTGAATAGGTAAATAGGGTAATTTTGATCCAATATTAAAAGTAAGGTAATGATAGACGGATCGTTAATTTTGTAAAATGTGATGTTAGTAAAGAGCATGATTTGAAAATGTTGTTTCATGTAGCTCAACAGGAATTCAACGGGTTCCAAGTAACTAATTAAGCTGTTAAATCGGAAATTGATTGCTTTCTTTTAGATTTTAGTAAATAATGCCGGTATAGCAGTAACGGAAAACATCGAGTCGACGACCGGTAATTTATTTAACCTAAAAAAGTACTGATGTTTTTTAGAACAGATAGCTAAAGTAGTAGACATTAACTTAAAATCGACAATTTATGGAACCTCTTTAGCGGTACAACAGTTTTTAAAAGAACGTGAAGCGGGATCTACACTTAACTACACTATCTTAAATATAAGCTCAGCGTCGGCTATTACACCTTTAGCTTCCCTACCGATTTATTCAGCTACAAAAGCAGGGGTACAGCTAATAATCTGTATTAAATACCTATTAACGCTTTTAATTAGGTACTAGCGTTTACAACCGCTTTAGAGTACCTTGGAGCTAAAGGTATTCACGTAAATTGTATCTTACCAACCTACGTCGGTAAGTTATTTGTAATACTATTCATAACTGAAATCAATAGAAACTGATTTAATTAAACCTTTGAAAAATGCTCCGTACTTCGCTGCGTCGTTAAATGACGTTGGTGGTTTCTTACCACTATCCAAACTTTTGGATTCAGCAATCGATTTAATGCAAGATGAATCGAAATCGGGTAAAGCACTTATTTTAAGTCCCAAGTTAGAAACTTTTTACAGGGATTTGTCGGAAGAGTATCAGATAAGTGGTTTAAAATGAATGAAAATTTCACTATTTTTTTGGTTCAAGCGTGCATGTTACTGAATCCATCGATCCATTTTTAATTACTTAATACTCGTTTATATAGCCATTTTTAACAGTGTTTATAATATTAAACTATTTAATATAGTTTTATTAATTCAAAAATCAAAATACATTTACATATTTTCAATTTAATAAAAGCCCAAATTCTATCTAACTACTTTTTAAATGAAGTTTTAATAATTTAGAAATTAACTATTTTATTTTATTTAAAAAAAAAAACAAAATAAATATAAATCCTAATTCAAACTAATATGTACAAATCAGATTATATGAAACTAATAGAACAAAAAACCTAATATTCATTAAATAAAATTTACCTTTAAAATGGAAAAAAAGTAGTGAAATGTAAAGAACTTTAGAACTGGTTTAAAGTGCTTTTTATTTGGAATATTTAATTTAAATTGGGATACATTTTATATTAACAAATTCTTATAAACTTATTTAAGAACAGCTGTATAGTAAAAATTTAGTGTTAGTTTATTTAATTTTTATTTAGAGCTTTATAAATGAAAAGTAATCTGATCTATTAAAAGGTTATTTAAACCTTTTTATATAAGTAATTTTCTAAAAAATAAAAATTGCTATTATAACTAAATTTATAAACTAAAAATTTTAATTTATTTATTTACAAATTTTATAAATTAATTATAACTTTTTAATATATTTTTAATATATTTTTAAAAAGCTAAAGTTATAAAATATCTTAATTAATTCTCTCTCTTCTATATTAAATATAATTAATAAACTATTTAAATATAGTTAATTTCTTTATTATTATATATATATTATATTATTTACTAATATTATACTACTTATTAGTTTTTATTTATTAATTACCTTTTAAATTCCATATGTTTTAAGTTTTTATTTAAAATTTAAAATTTTCATAATATATAATAATAATAAATTATTTATTTTTATTTAGCTATTTTTCTTGTATGTATTATTCTATAGTTTTTTATAATTTATAATATTTTAAATATTATATTTATATTATTATTTATTAAATAGTTTAAAGATTTTATTAGCTTTTTAATAATAATAATAGCTATTAATATTTTTTATATATTTTATATTTTATAATTCTTTATAACAATATTATATTAGTTAGTATAATTAGCCTTATTTAGTATAAATATTTTAACATATACTATTAATTAATTAAATAATTATAATATAAATTAAGTATAGTTTAATATATTAGTAATAACTAGTTAATTAAACTTACAATAATACTATAAATAATTAAAAAGCTTTTAAATAAATTTAAAAAATATTAAATAAAATTAGTAATTATAAAAATAAAAGCTATTATTAATAGTAATATATTTAATTTAACTAATATAATAACTTTAATTTTTAATAATATTTTATTTAGATTTATTATAAAAAAATTATATATTTTTTACTAGTTTTAATGTTAAAATGTTGCTATAAATGTTTATTAAAGTTAATATAACTTTATTAAATAATTTAAAACATTGTTATTACTTAAATTATTTAAAGTTTTATTATTAATATATATATTTTTTATAGTTATATATTTAAGCTATAAAGTTAAAAATATTAATTGTATAGTAAATTTTAACTCATACTAATTTAGTAGCAATAAAATTAAATTTTAAAAGTATAAATAATATTTAATATATTAAAAATATACTTTTAATATATAAAAACTTTTATTTAAAAAACTATTAAGCTGACTTAATATATAATTTTATATCTTATTTTAAGTTATTATAGTAAAAAAAGTAATAAATTATATATTAAAATATCTTAATAGTTTTTAAATAAACTTTTTAAATAAATTTATATATATTTATAATTAAAGCTGTAAATATATTAGTATTAAATTTTTATTATATTTATATTAAATATAAGTTTTTATAAATATTAAATATTTTTTATACTATTAATATATAGCTTTAATAGTTAATTTTAGAGTTATTAAATTTGCATTTATTTATATAGTTTTACTATTTAAATAATTAATATACTTAAACTATACTTTTAATATTAAAGTTTCACTTTATTATTATATTAATTATTTTTTAAATTTTTTTATCAATATTTAAATATATAAATAATTTTATAGATATATATTTGCTATAAATAGTAAGTATACTTTTAAAAGTAACTTTTACTTTTTAAAATTAAAACCAACTATTTTAAAGAGTATCTAATTACTTATTTACCATTTTAAAATTTAATATACTTTTTATTTTATTATACTAATTATCTTTTTTTAGCTTAATTATTAGTGCTAAAAATAGTTAAACCCTTTTTTATAAATTTTTATTAAATAATAAATTAAGTTTCTATTTTTATATAAATTTAAACTTATCTTTTATTTACATTTTATAAAATAAAAATATATAAAATTAAATATAGGTTTATATATTTAAAATAATAATTAATTATGTTTTAGCTAATAGTATTATTATTTTAAGTTATTTTTTATATAATTAAAAGCTAATATATTTTTAATCTTTTATTAAATTTAAAAATATCTAAACTATTTTAAAAGCTTTATATATTTAAATGCTAAACTAGCTAAAATTTAAAGTAGCTTTAAATAAACTTATTAAAAATAAATTAAAAGAATAACAATTAACTATAATTAAAAGTTTATATAACTAAAAAGAGCTAAAAAGTATATTAATAATTAGAATAATAATAAAATATTATATTTATTAATATCTTTATATTTAAAATTATTAATAGTATAAATAATATTTTTATATTAAAATTTAAAAATATTTTTCTTAACTTAAACTAAAAATTAGTCTTTATTAAATTATTAAAAAAATTAATAATATAAACTATATATTGATATTATTTTTATTATAAAAAACTTATATATATATTACTATTGTATAAATTAAAATAGTGAATATTAATATTTTAAATTATTTATATAGTCTATTTTAAACTATATTAGATTCAATTCAAACCTAATAATTTCCAAATTTTAATATAATATTTAAATTATTATATCTAAACTATAATATTTTCTATTTTTAATTTTTAATTTTTGTTCATTTACTCTTATTTTATAAAATAGAAGAAAAAGGCAGATATACATTTGTATAAATGTATAATCACTATTGAATTATCTATATCTGTTAATTTATCAACCTTAATATTATGTTGATATGCTAGTAATTAATGTAACTTAGTTAAATAAAATCTTTACTACAATCTATTTTAGAAAATCTCCACTGCTCCATTAAAATAATTTCATGATATTTTCAATTATAGATTTTACAATAATTTTTTCAAAATCTTTGGAGAAGAATTCAAACTCACTGAAATACTTTTTAAACTTGGCCACTTTTATCTATTTTTGTATTTTAATTATAAGCGTTAATCCAGGATTCGTTACTATCCTAAAATAAAGTTAATGAAATCCGAAAACTGTACTTAAGCCCACCATTCAGGCTAATCAAATCCAGTGTTTATTATAGTGAAGTAATGATGCCTGATAACGCTGTGGAATACGAATAAACAATTGGCTAAAACTATCCTCTAATTTTCAATGAAATTCGAAACTGACACAAAATGTGTTATTGAGAATGTGATCGCTTTTTAGTTCTTTTCAAGACTGGGAAATAAATCAGTAAATATAACAAATAGCATAATGAGTAAAGGCGCCGATTTAACTTTGAATTTGAGTGGAAAAGGGACTAATCCTACGGTAAACTATATTATTAAAGCTTTAAATCTACATGAACTAGCACGTACTATGAACATCTTAGCCACCAGTTTAACATTTACTGATGGTAGAGATAAGTCCATGAAGGTGATTCAGTACACATTATCTGTATTAATGATTACCGTACTCAAGAAGCATAACATACTATCTAGCTATCACAAGAACATTCAAGGTGTTATGGGGATGTTCGGTGATGCTAGAAAGATCATTCGTTTAGTCAACTTTTCCGGCTTTTACTCCAAATTAATTTACTTAATTCAAGGTCAAGGACTACACCCAACCAAAGCATTGAGCAAAATTGAAGCGAACCACTACCCCTTACTCTTCATAAAAACTTTAAGTGAGTTTATCAACTGTATAACCGACGATTTATTCTGCTTATCACGTTTCAATGTAATAAACAAAGACTTGGGTACCAAAGCCAAGACCTATTCCATCAAACTATGGTGGACCTCCCTCTCTATAGACCTCTACTTTCACTTCTTAAAGGTACAAGATGCTAAGAAAGAACTCCGCCAAGCTAAATCTTTACCTGATGTCGCTCAAACTGACGAAAAGGCTGAAACTCAAGTACTTGACAAAGCCAAACTGGTCGATCAAGCTGAAACTAAACTATACGATCTCAAGGTAAATGTAGTCAAAGTTTTATCAGATATGGTATTCTGCGGTTACGATCTCTTCCATATCAGCTCTCACCCCGAATATATGCATTTCGCTGGTGTCGTTTCTGGTTATATAGGCTATTCAAGGTTGTGGAAACAGCTTGATGCTAAGACTGTATACTGATATCAAGTAACTACCTTTTATAAATTACTTAACTACACTTTTTTTACTTTTATTTATTTTGTTTTAAATTTAATATATAATTTTAGCTTCATTGTATTATTATATTATGCTATTTGATTAAAATTTCTAACTTATATTGCCGCTAATAGTTTTGTGTATACTTTATCACTTTTAGATCTGCCTCTGAAAATTATTGTAAAAAAACCTTAATGCTAGTATGAATCTGTTTTATGGCAACTGTATGGGAATCTAAATTTAAGGTAATCCATTTTTTGAAAATTTAATAAATATAGTTACTTTTAACTATAATTTACTAATTTGCTATCCATTAATTTAAATTATAAGTACAAACACACTTAACTCCTAATATAATATATATGTTTAATTATTAGGCTTTTAATCTTTTCAAAAATATTAAGGTATATTCAAAGTACAATTTTTTAAAACCAAAAGTTTAAATTTAAATTGAAAACAAAATAAGTTAAGATTTAGTATCTGTAAAATTTTAATTTTTAGGAGTTTTAAAATAAATTTAATATTTTAAAAAAATAGATAACATAATTGAAATTAATACTTTTAATATAGTGTTTTAATTTATATAGAATTTTTGTAAAGTTAAGAATAAGATATTTATAATTTTAAACTATAAATTATTATTTAAAACTAAATTAGTATATATGTATATCAGAAAGTAAATTTACTATTTTATGTACTAAAAAATTACTAGCTAATATATACTTTTATTTTAAGTTTATTAAGATTTAGTTAAAAAAATATAGCTAAAATCAATTCTTAATCAAATTTCCTGTAAATTAAAAAAAGATTTATAGTTGCAAAATTTTATTTAAAATTAATTAAGCTTAAATTGGATTTTAATTTGTAAATAATAGTCTTTATTTTAAATAGTATGTGTATAATTAGAAATACTTAAATTTAAATATAAATATATAATATTATTATTATATTTTGTTAAGCTGCTTATATATTAAATTATTTTTTATATATTTACTAAAATTTAAAGGTAATAAAAGTAAAATTTTAAATTTAAATTAGTTTAATATAATTTAATTACAAATTTTAAAACTTAATTAAGCTTTAACTTAATTTTTATATATGTTATTTAAATATTTAATGTATACTATTTTAAAAATTGATAAAAAATTTTTATATAGTTTATTAATTTATTATTAGTAGTAGATAAAAACTTACTATTTAAATATATTGTATTAATAAATTAATTTAATTATTTTAACAATATCTAGTATTAGTATAAAATATATTCTTTAAAAGTATAAAAAATAATAGTTTATTATTTATTAACTTATAATAGATAATTTTTATATTTTAGTAATTAACTTTTAAAAATTTTAAAAGCTTAAATTAAAACTAATTAGAATAATTAAAGTTTATATTTTTAAGCTATTTTATAATAAAAATATTACTTTATATAAATAATTAGCTACTTTTAAAACTAATTAATTTCAATTTTATAAATTAAATAAAACTTATTTATAGCTGTTTTAAAATACTTTAAAAGTAAAAAAAGATTAAAAAATCTAATATAATTTTTTTATGTTATTAATACTTATATATTTTTTCCAATTTTAAAGTGCTTTAAAATAGCTAAAAGTATATAGTAACTACTTTTTATAACTTTTTAAAAATAGTATAAAATAATAAATTAGATTTATTATTAATAAAAATACTTTTAAATTATAATATTATTAATAAATTAATAGAATTAAATAAAAAGATTACTATAAATAAAATTTATCCATAATAAAATTTCTATTAAACTATTGAAAATACATTTTAAAAATTAAAAACTACTTAAAATTAATTTATTTTAGTATAACATTATATTTAATTACTAATAAAGTAAAGGTGAAATTAAAAGATACCTTTTAATTCAGTTATAACAACTTAAAAATTAAGCTAAATTTAACGTTAAATTTCTAATATAATATATATAGATGTTTTAACTAACTTTTTTTTTTATTTAAAACTTAATTTTATAATGAATTAATTTATATTGGTTTAAATTGATACGGTCAGAAAGATAAATTTAAAATAAGTAATTAAATAATTGATGGCAATATCCGATTTATTTCTAAACTTATATAAATAAATGGCGGGTAGTTTACTTTTATAGATTGCTAATTTCTAAATTAAAAAAGTAGGGTTAATTTTTTTTTCATAATATCTACTAATTCTGGTTTAGGGTTCTATTATCTAAAGTTAGAATCGAGCGCTAACAACATTTTTATAATTTAAAAAGGTGAAAAATTACATCGATTTGAAATTTTTAGGTTAAAATTGTAAAAAGTTATTAAAAATTGAACTAAAACTAATATCAGCAGATTTTTAAAGCTTTCAATTTGAATTTAAAATAAAATAGCAATAGAAAACAATAAAAAAAACTTTCTATTTTTTTAACCGTAACTTAGTCAAATCGGATCAGAGGTGCAACCTTCTAATTTTGACAACAGTTACATAATTGAGCCGAACAAACTTTTCCAATTATAAAATTACTTCAATTGGGAATTATTATTTCAACACTTTTTTATTTAAAAAAAAAGGTTGGTAAATTTTAAACTAAAATAAATTGGATAATTTATGGTTACAATCTAAATGGAAAATAACGTAAGAAAAAAAAGATACCCATTTTCAACATAAAATTTTTTATTGAATAAGTGTAGTTGAACCAACTTCTATTAAATAAACAATTTAAAAGTTAAAGTTGATCGATTTTTATGGAATCCGTTTTTTAGATATAAAAGAAGCACAGAACTGTATTAAAGTTATTTTTATTAAGTTAATTTTACAAAAATATTAGAAAGTTATATTCAAAAATTTTATTAAATAAATTTTAATTCATAAAAGATAGAATGAATAATTCTATTTTTTCTTAAATTTTAAAATTAATAAAATAGAAATAAATTTTTAATATCTTTTAGTTTCTTCAACTAAAACTGAAGCGGTAATCTCTTGCATTTCAGAAGGAGCGTGTTGAATAGAATTATTGGAATCCAATTCCACTAAAAATAATTAGTATAGTTCATATTTGTTAGAATTACGTCGATTCAACTCCATATTAGTAGGTTTTTTAGGGTAGTAGTTAGCTCTTAACGATTTATACGCTTCTTTTATTGCTAATAGGACGGTAGGATCTAGAAGGATAGCGATACAGTTAAAAATACCAACCGATTCTAATGGACAAAATTAAAGGTTTAGTTTAACACGGGGAAAAGGGTAAATTACCGTTTCCAACAGCGGCCCAGAACGAAACTACACCCGGTTTGATGTTAGCCAGTAACAGACAGTTAAGTACGATAGATCCAGAAAGGCATATGATACAGAAAATTGGGTATAAGGATCTAAAATAAATCGTTAATCGTTTAAAATAAATTATACGTACACTCTGAAGATCAACTTCTGTAAGAATAAAGTAAGTTCAACTCGGTCACCTAACTTACCGACCGGTTTATGAGCGTTCTCTTCGATAGTACGGATGTTATGGTTCAATTTGATGATAACTAACACAGCGATGATCAAACAATAAAACACAGCTAAAAATTTGGGTAGGGCTACCAATACGAAATTTAAAAGGACACTGTGGGGATGCTCTTTTTTAAATACACAGATACCGGTAGTATCTTTACCGTACAGATCGAGAGCTAAATAATTAAATAGATATCAGTTTTACAGTTGTAACTTATATAGTTACCGAGTGGTGGAATACAACAAGCTAGAGCTACAAATATAGGTACTACCCAATACAATATCTCCCATTTTGGGTTCGGTTCACACCTCTGTAAGAAGATGATTTGTAAGTTTACAGCGATTGCTATGTTTAAGTAACAGTAAATCATCACTCCAAACACACGCCAAAACCCTACCAAGGTACATTGTATCCCCGGCGGCGTCTGGTAAATATGTAACGCTAACAACGCGTTAGTGATATCGATGAACGCGATACCAGCTTGTAACCGTAAACTTACTCGGTTCACCATACTTCGTTTATAAAAAACTAAATATCGGTTAGTACTGCGTAATTTTTAATTCTATAGCTTACATAAAGCTCCGATCAAAATTAATGAGAAGGCAGCCATCGACAAACTAAAACTTTGTATCACCGGCATCGCATCCCAATACGCTGGTAAATATGGTGAAAATTTGGACATGTTGTTCGAAAAGTTCTCAACGATTACAATTAGTTTGGAATTAGGTAAAGAGCTTTAAATCGATAATCAAAAGAGAAAACAACAATTTTAGTGAATGGTTAAACTTATTTTATACAATGTTATTATATGCAGTTGTTTCGGTGGATAAATTAAAACATATATTATTTAAAGTAAACGGTATACGTGTTCGCATTTTTTAGTAATAATAGTTAGGGTACTTACTGCCTATAACTTTAAGTTAACAACAGTTCTAGTGGAAGTTTTTGAATAAACTATTTCCAGTATCTAATAAATAGATCAATTTTATATACTTGTTCGTAAGTTGAAATCCGCATACCGAATAAAGAGTAAGTTATTAATTAGTTCCAAATTTAGTTTATCGCTTAAGAATAAGCAAATACAACTGTAACAACGTTTGTATAAGTTCGGATAAAAAGCACGTGGTTACTAAATATGGAAATATAGTTGAAAGTTACTCCTTAATACTATACTGTATTTATATACAAGTAGTAATTTATTAGTTGTAACGAAATTTGGTTTAAATTGGAAATTTACATAAACTAAAACTTTAAATGGGTGCAAACTGGGCCTAACCTTTCTAAAGAAACTAATTTTTGGCTAATTTATTGTTTTAAGATTTTAGCGTACTACCGATTGGTGAATGCACCACACCCACTTATAAGTTTAAAGGGTAGACTTCTTTGACAGTACCGTTTAAGAGGAAACACTTCTAATCCAGAACAACTGGACTTCAACTTGGAACAGAAAATAAATTTTAATCTAAATCGGGCTCCGCTGGAAATAATTTGGAAGGTTACCTATTCGTTATAAGCCTAGCCTAATAGATGTTACCTATTCTTTAATTTTCAGCATAATAAAACATAAACTACACAATAAAAAGTGATATTTGTTACTATTTATTAATATTTAAGTAAAATGAAATTGATGTACTTTTTTCTAGTAGTAATTTCGTTTGTTTATTTATTTGTTTATTAATAGAATATGTAGTTGGATTTCAATTTTATCCTATCTACCTTTTAGGATAAAAAATTGTTAAAACTTGATTAATTCCAACCCTTTTACAAATAAAAATTTTATAATAACATTATCTATATTATTTATAAATTAATAAGTAATTATAAATTTTTTTAAAAGTTTATACCTGTCATATAATACATATAACAAATATTTATAAAGTAAAGTTAAAAAAAGATATTATACAACTTATATAATTTAATTAAATAAATATAAGTAGATAAATAATTTTATATTATTACTATTAACAATCAAAATTGATTGTTGTATTATATATTAAGTTAAAGTATTGTAAATAGTTACTATATTTTTCATATTAGTTACCTTATTTTTTTTAAAACTTTACCTTTTTTACTAAAATATTTATTAATTTTATATTACATAATAGATTATTTTTTTATTTATTATTTTAATTAGTAGCTATATTCTTAAATTTTATAAATAGAAATAAGAAATAAACTTTTTTTAAATTCTATAGCTAATTAAAATATAATTTAAGTTTTAGCATATTTTTAAATTTATTTTTTATTTTTTATTCTAACTAATTTAATTTTCAAATTAATCTATTTTAATTAGAGATGTAAAATTTTAAAATTGTAAAAAAAAATAAATAAAAAATTATTTATTCTATTTTTTTAGTAAGGTTAAACTTTTTTTAAGCTTAATATTTTCTAAAACTTTACTTTTTTTTATAAAAATGTAAATATTTAATACATTTTTATTTTATAATTGTTTTTTTTCAATAGATTTAGTTTTAATTTAATAACTATAATTTTAACAATATTATAAATTTTTATAGTTTTAATAAGTTTTAAATATTATTATATAATATATTAATAGTTTTACTATAAGAATTATTATTTTATTATTTTTTAACTTAATTTTTTTTAAATATAGGTACTAAATTAATTTTATATAAAAAGAAAAGAAAAGAAAAAAAAAAGCAAATAATTTTAAACTAATTTTTATAAACTAATAGTTTTTTAAATTTTATTAATTAGTAAGTTATACTTTACTTTTTAATATATTTATTACTGTTTTTTAATAAATAAACTTTATTAACTTCTTACTAAGATTTTAAATTTATATAAAAGTTAAATAAAATAATTAAATTAAATTTTCAAAATTTAAAAAAAAAGCTTTCTATTAGTGTATCAATTTAAAATGATATAATTTTTAATTACTATAACTATAACTTTCTTTTAGTTTTACTATACTATCTTTGTAAGTATAAATTAAATTACTTTTTTCCTATTCTTCTCTTTGAATTTATATTACTTGTTAACCTAAACTAGTTTATTAGATTGTTCCCTTAATTAAAATCTCTATAATTTTGAAATTTAAGGACATTAAATTTAGTTTTAACTAAAATTAGTAATTAAAAATTAATGAATAAATATATATATATATATATATACTTGTTTATTTTTTAATAACAGTTTTAAAGATAAGTATAAGATTTTTTAATTTTTAATAAATTTAAGTACCAAATTAAAATTTATCGTTTAGAAAATATCTATTTATTATTAAATAAAATAAAATTTTATTTAATCTATTTACTTTCTTTAAACGAATCTTATTAATAAAACTATTTTGTTAAGATAGTATTTAACTTGAGCAGTTTGTTAACAACTTTTTTTTAAAAATATTTTTTAATAATTGTCTTTTCAAAACAAGATTTATAAATTCATCCACATTTTTCCCAAGTTTAAGTTAAATTCACTTAATAAGTCCGACTTTTTTCTTAAAGAATAAAGTTTTTCTTATGATCGATGTTCGTATTGGTTACCATTTCATTTTATAATTATTTTTAGAACAAGTTCCGATTACAATCGTAGCACGTGCATATAGTTAAATAGTATAAATAAGGGAAGGTACTGAACACTTTTAAGTTATTAGCTTGAATGCAAGAACTGACTTATCTAGTAATTCGAACCACTTTAAACCTAAGCTTTAGCTTTCGATCCAGTTCGAAACCTATTAAACTTTGTGAAGGTTGAACTGGCGTGTATAATAATCGAGTGAAACATATATCACGGTACCTTAGGAATATATCGGGCGGATATTCATTGCACTATCCCTTGTTATCTCAACTTATCTTCTTTTAGCTTATCCCATAGATATACTATATACTCGTTAATACCTCATTCCAAACTGTTTTCGATTTATAAGCTTAAGGGGTTGGTACACAAATCCTAAACTGAAATTACATGTTTTTAGATAAACAAGTGGTGTACGTCTTATGATACCTTCTAAAGTTTAACTGAACTGTTCTATCATCGAATTTGAAAAACTAGTTTTAACAACAGGTTCGAACGAAAAAAAAATAGAGAAATATATCAGTCAAAATCATCTTGTATTTCGTTACATTTATAAAGTTTAACGGTAAGTACCGATGGTACTTTTAAATTAGAACTTCCGAGTGGGAAATGGTAGGAAGATGTGACGTAGCTTTTTAAATAAGATTTTAACCTTTCGTATATTTACCTTTTCAACAGTTTTTTTAAAAAAAAGTACAAGTTATTATTCGGTAAAACATTTGTGCTACAAATAGGGATTTATTATAGTTTAAAAAGTAAAGTATAAGTTAAACTAAAGAGTAAAATACTTTAAAGTACGTTTTGTGATGAGCTAACTTTATGATGGAGAGGTAAATTAAAATTTAGTAGATATAAATATATTGTATAAACCAAGTGAATCGAAAAGTTTGTAGTTCTCGTTCGTGTTCGACAATTTATTTCAACTTAATTCTACTGACTCTAATTTCAACTTTAAAAAAGTTAAACCAGCACGCTACGATTGCCAACCATGTCTAAATTTTCACCATATTTACCAGCTTACTGGGATGCTATGCCAGTAATCCAATCTTTAAGTTTAAGTTTAGCAAGTTTTTCAGTAGTCCTGTTCGCTATCCTATGTACTATATAAACATTATAATGAATGCAACTAACAACTTTTTTATAGTTTTCCATAAAAGAAATTTAGTGGACCGTGTTTCGTTACGTTTACAAGCCGGTATTGCGTTTATCGATATAACCAACGCTTTATTAGCATTACATATATATCAGACGCCGGCTGGACCGCTATGTTCCTTCGTAGGGTTCTGGCGTGTATTTGGAGTCCAGTTATACTGTTTCTTGAATATGAGTATAGCTTTTAACTTACAACTGGTATTTTTACAGAATAAGACGTTAAGACCTAAATGGGAGTTGTTTTATTGGTTAATGCCAATCATAGCTGGTCTGTTGTTATGTGTACCTCCTGCTGGTACTTATTTATTTTTAATTATTTTTTCTAATAGTAGTGTATAGCTTTGAATATGTACGGTAAAGATACATCTGGAATCTGTGTTTTCGATAAAGTTAATTCGCCCAGTGTCCTTCTTAACTTTTTGTTGGTTGCTTTCCCTAAGTTAATCACCGTCGTTTACTGTTTAATTATCGCTGTATTAGTTATCGTTAAACTTTCTAAAAACTTGAGTGCTCTCAACTCCACTTCCATCTTAACTGTTGAAAACGGTACTCATTCCGCTTCAGCGCAACAGAAATTCGTTAAGAATTTGATTTTTAGAATGTATTTATTTTTTAGATTACTTTTTACTAATGATTAATTTATAAGTTCGTTATATCCAATCTTCTGTATCGTATGTCTATCCGGTTCCATCGTACTTAACTTTATGTCGATTGCTAAAGTTCCTTCTGGACCTGTCTCTTTTTGGGCAGCAGTAGGAAACGGTAATATATCAAAAATAACTTTATAATGATTAATTTCTATTTTAGAGTCAGTCGGTATCTTCAACTGTATCGCATTCTTATTGGATCCTACCTTCCATATAGCTATCAAACAATTCTACTTTGACGTCTTCAGGAAAAACAACGATGAACTGACTCATGACAGTATTAATTTATTTTTTTAATTGCTATTAACGTTTTTCAATAGTTGAAATTGGTGATATGAATGCTAGTTCCGAAAACAAAGATACTGAAATTTCTAACGAAGCTTTATTAAGCAGTACTAAATTATTATAATAAACTATAAAGTTTACTTTATAAATTTATAAGTTTTATTTTTTTAAATAGGTTTTATTAATTTATCAAAAGTTAAAAATGCTATGAATTATCAACGTTTGTGTACTAGCAGCATAATCTTTATGATAATCAATTTTTGATTAGTCAGTGGATAACGATACAATCGAACAATAAATTTTTACTTATAATTTAGCCTAATTATCTTCTATTACCGTAAGAAAATAGCGAATCTATTCCAAATAAAAATTAAAGGCACTTACATCATCTTTAAAAACTAATCGTTACTGAAAATGGAAACTTTCAATTAAGTTTAAGATAGGAATAACAATACTATTTATGGAAGGAAAACTAAACGTTATTAGGTAAAGTTAAAGTAAGATAAAATTTCGAATACAGTTTAAAATTTGGTTCAACTATACTTTATTGAATAAATCGGTTTAAAATTATAGCATTTTATAGGTTATTATTTTAGCTAATCAAATTGAATTTAAATGGAAACTATTGCAGGTTCAGTTAAAATGTAGAAGTTATAAATTGAAGAATTACATCATTATTTCGGATAGTTTTCAATTTTTTAAATTAAAATAAACAATTTCAAATTGAATTTGAAGAAATTACAAAAAACTGTTTAAACTTAAAAATTATTTTTACCTTTCTATTAAATCTTCAAATATTGCACTTTAAGCAAAAATGTAAAAATTAAACTAATATAAATATAAAGATTAAGTTTAAATAGTTTAAATTAAGAACTTAATAACTTAAATAAAATTACTAGTAAAGAGAAAGGTTAAAATAAACAAATTAAATCTTATATTTAAAATATAAAAGATGCTAATGAAGATGGACAAAGTAAAATTATTATTTTGTTATAGTAAATACCATTTTTTTTAATAACTTATATTAATGTTAAAATATGAACTGTGAAATATAACAAAATATATAACCTTACTTAAATAATAGTTTAAGTTTTTTAATTGAATAATAAAAGTTATTATAAAAAGTAAAAACTTAATATATTATATTTCAAAAAGAATTTAATGATAATTTTCTTAAACTTAAATATTATTTTAATACTGCTTTAATTAAATTTACTACATTTAAAACTTAGTATAATAAAGAAATTATTAGGTATAAGCTTACATAAAAAATAAAAAACTAAAATAAAAAAAATATTTTTAAACTAAATTTGTAACAAAATTTTAACTAATTAAGTATTATTTAAAAAAATTAAAAAATTAACTAGCTATAATTAAAAATCTATAATAATTAAAGTGTACTATAAAAAATTTAAAATATATTTAATAATTAAATAGTTATAATTATTAACTTTTTATTTTATTATATAAATGTAGTTTTAAGCTAAAAAACAAGGTTTATGAAATAGCTAAAAAATATTTATATTTATATATATTTTTTAAAACAATATTTTTATACTATTAAATTTTATTAAAGTAAATAAATATTCAATTATTTTTATTTATATATTTTAATATATAAATTTATAATTTTAATTTTATAAATATATATATAATAATTGTAACTATAACTATAAAGTATAATAAATACTATATCTTAAATAAAAGTATTTTTATTTATTTTAAAATTTTGCTATTATTTAAGAAATCTAAATAATAAAAGTTTAAGTTTAGAAAATTTCTAAATTTAGATATTTATTAAGTAAACCTATTTAAAAATTTTAAGTATTATATATATTATATTTAATAAATATATTTATAATTATTAATAAAATTTTAGAAAAAAGGCTTAAATAAAATATTTAAATAGCAAAGTTTTGTTAACAAAAATATATATAAAAATTAAATATATAAAAATTTATTTAAAAAAAGAAACCTAATAATTAAATTAATATTTTAGTTTAAATTATATTAAAAATATTGTAATTTTTTTTACTAAAATTTAATTAAAATTTATTAGTTAAATAGGCTATTAAAATATAAAAAAATAATTTATTAAAAGTTAAAAATTACTAACTTATCAAATTATTAAAAACTGATAATTTATTTAATAACTTTTTATAAAATATTGGTAAAAATAATAACTAGTATTAAAAATACAATTATAACTTTAATAGCTATAAGTAAAAAAGTAAATAATAAAGCTATAAGCTTTTTAAATAAAGAAAATAGTTAATAAATTTAAAAAAAATAAGGTTAAAATATTATTATATAGTTTTTGATAATATAATTTATAAAAACAAGTTATTAAATTTATAGTAAAAAAGGTAAAAACAGTAACTATTTAATAAAATTTATATTATATTTTATAGCAAAATTAAATTACTATTTAAAAAGCTTAAATAATATATAAATTTATAAAAACTTAATAAATTATAATAAAGTATAAAAGTAAATATAATAATATTAGTAAATTTATTTAATAAATAAAATAAAATTAAGCTAAATAGCTAATTAATACTTAAATTATAATTTATTATAATGTTTTTTATTACTTTAGTTTAAAAGCTAACTTTAAATCTTTATATATATTAAATTTATTTAGTATAATATAATTATTTTATATTTTTTATTTATACTGCATATTTTAATTATAAAAGCTACTACTTATTTTTTTTTAAAATAATGTATATTTTTAATATTATAATTATATATATATACTATATTAATATAATATATACTTTACTTTTTATTTATAAAAGTTATTATATAGTTTTCTAACTTCTTTTAAAGTTTAATTGCTATATATTTAAATGTAAATAAATAAAAATTAAGTTTATAAATTAGAAGTAAATACAACTAATAAGAATATAAATATTTAGCCTTATAAAATATATATTTATCTTATATAAAACTTGAAAATTGAATAACTTTTAGCAAAATACACTAAAAGTTATATACTTTACAAATAAAATTAAGAACAGTATAGGTAAGGTATAATAGAAAATTTAAAATTCTATATTAAATACTTAGTTTGTTATTTAATTTTTAAAAATAGCTAATTGTATATGTAGATTTATCAGATTTTTAAAGTTTTATCTAAAATTTAAGCTAAAGGTAATAAAAAAGTAAGTTTTAAAATTATCTTGCCATTCCTGTAAAGCTATACTTAAACTTTACTCTACAAATATCTATTACACTTATAGAAACAAGGCTGTCTATTAATACATTAACTTAGATTTAAAACCTCTATTAAAAATAAATATTATATTTTAATACATGTTAAAATGCTGTATACAATACAGTCCATAAGCTAAAAACCCAAACACTTATTAGCATCCATACAGCTCACATAACCGAGCATTTCTTGGGATCCGCACCACCCAATTCTTGTGCATTGTTAAACCAGTAATTCGCTTTATCTGGATCAATTTCCGTTCCTTTCCCATCATTATAGCATTCACCTAAACGATGCATTGCATCAGGTGAGCCTTGTTCTGCAGCTTTAGTATACCATTCGACGGCTTTGGCATAATCCTGTTGGATACCTAGACCGTTGTAGTAGCATATACCTAGTGAAGTCTGACCGTTCATGTTTCCTAATTTAGCAGCTTTAGAGTACCATTTAGCAGCTTTATCGTAATCCTGAGGGGTACCATGTCCAAAGAAGTAGCAGGTTCCCAAATTAGTTTGAGCTTCGGCGTTGTTCTGATCAGCCCCTCTCTCAAACCACAACATAGCTTTACGGTAATTATGCTCTATGCCGCATCCTAAGTAGTAACAAGTTCCCAGATTAGTTTGAGCTTCAGCGTAGTTCTGTTTAGCTGACTTTTCGTACCAGGATACTGCCTTCTGGAAATCCTGTCTAAGGCCTAGGCCGTAGTAGTAACAGTATCCTAAGGAGTTCTGTGCATCGGGGAAGTTCTGTTCGGCAGCTTTGCGATACCACATAACCGCCTTCTCATAATCCTTTTTGGGTACGCCATGCTGGTTCTCGTAGCTGAGCCCCATGTAGTTTTGGGCCTGGGGATGTCCTTTGTTACCAGCCTTTTCGAACCATTCTACGGCGTCAGCATACATTTTGAGGAGGTAGTAGCAGTAACCTAAGTTGTACTCAGCTTCGCACAAGCCTTGATCAGCAGCTTTACGGTACCAAACGATAGCCTGCTGGAGGTCTTGGGCAATACCTAGACCGAAACAGTAGCAGTCACCAACCTTGTTGAGGGAGGTGATATGCTGCTGCAAGGCGGCTTTCTTGTACCATTCCATAGCCATTTGGTAAGACTGGGGTACACCTCTACCGAGGTAGTAGCAGGTACCTAGGTGGTTCTGTGCCTCGGCGTACGAGTTTTGCGAAGCTCTTAGGTACCATCGTACCGCCATAGAAGGGTCGCGATTAGTACCCTTACCGTTGAGGAAGCAGTGCCCCAGTTCAGTTTGAGCTTCGGGGCATCCCTGATTAGCTGCTATTTCGAACCATGCAAACGCTTTGAATAGATCTTTTTTCACTGCCAGACCTTCCAAACTCATTATCCCGAGGTAGTGTTGCGCCATGGGAAAGTTCTGACCGGCTGCACGGTTCAAAAATACTAGCGATTTATTGTGATCCTGCTTACACCCATTACCGTAGTAGTAACAGGCGCCCAAGGAGGCTTGAGCTTCGGCGATACCTTGTTCGGCCGCCTTCTTATATAGAGCTACCGCTTTTTCTGGAAGCTTCTTGGGATTCGCCAAACCTTTCTCGTAGAATCTACCTAGGTTAGTCATAGCTTCACCATGATTTTGCTCGGCAGCTAGCTTGTAGTAGGTGAAAGCGCGGTTGATGTCGATCGGGGTACCGATCCCGTTCTCGAAACAGCGACCCACGTGGTAGATGGCGTCAGGTGATTTGAGTTCGGCAGCTTGCGAGTACCAGTATAGTGCCATAGTAGGATCTTTGGTGGTACCACGGCCAACCTCACAACAGGCTCCCAGATTCTTCTGAGCTGCAGTGTGGCTCTGCTCAGCAGCCTTCTCGTACCATTCTACCGCCACTTCCCAATCCTTATCTACACCTCTACCGTTGTAATAAGAGTATCCCAAGTTGTACTGGGCGGTGGGGTAACCCTGTAAAGCAGATTTTTCGTACCATAGCACGGCTTCCTGATACGACTGCTGCACACCTAGACCGAAATAGTAACAGTCACCAAGTTTATTTTGAGCAGCAGCGTCACGTAGTAAAGCAGCTTTTTCGAACCATTCCACGGCTTCTTTATAGTTCTGTTTACACCCATAGCCGTTGTAAAAGCAGTATCCTAAAGAAGTTTGGGATTCACAGTTGCCTTGTTCTGCAGCTTTTGAATACCAACTGATAGCTTTATCGTAAGATTGTTTGACTCCTTTACCGTGACAGTAACAGTCACCTAACTTGTTTCGTGCTGCAGCAGCACCTTGGTCGGCAGCTTTCTTGTAGTAGCTGACCGCTTTCTCCATATCAACTTTGACACCCACTCCATTGAAGTAACAGTTACCCAGCTTGAACTGAGCCATCGAGTTACGTTGGCCAGAAGCTTTTTTATACCAGAAAAATGCCTTCTTCAAATCAGGTTTGCATCCCAGACCGTAGAGGTAACAATCGCCGAGCTTGGATTGAGCGCCGGAATGACCTTGCTCGGCTGCTTTTTCGAACCAGTAGATAGAGGTGGACGAATCCAAGGGGTTAGTGAATGGGCCGATGGATGTCTTCAAGTTGAGGTTCAAAGAGGCGGTAGCGGTTTTGGTGGAATTGATAAAATCATTCAGCTGTTTCTTATCGTTGAAGTTGGTAGTGGTAGCGTTCCAGTTCATATTTACATTCTCATTATTATCCTTACGTATACCTTTACCCGACTCGTAACACAGACCTAAAGCGTACTGAGAATGGGCGTTGTTCTTTTTAGCGGCACGTTCATACCAAATGGCAGCTTCATGGAAGTCTTGAGTGGTACCTAAACCAACGTAATAACAGTCCGCTAGGTTAGCCATAGACGTGATGACACCTCTTTGGGCTGCAGTCTTAAAGAAGTTGAACACCTTACCGTAATCTTCTGAATTATTTTGCGAATCGTCACCCAACCCTAAGGAGTAGGAGGAGGCAGCGTCACCTTGCTGGGAGGCTTTCTCATACCAGAACATGGCTTGTTCCCAGTTTCGTTTTACACCTAAACCGAAATAGTAACAGTCACCAAGACGATTCTGAGCACCCGAGTGCCCTTGGTCCGCAGCACGTTTGTACCAATTCAGTGCCATTTCGTAGTTTTGCCGTACACCCTGCCCATTGTAGAAGAAGAAACCGAGGTAGTACTGAGAGGTAGTATCCCCTTGATTGGCAGCTTTGATATACCAATTGAAGGCGACTTCAAAATCCTGGATCTTACCGTATCCGTACTCGTAACAGTGCCCTAAAGCATACAAAGAAGGACCGGTGCCGGATTCAGCTGCTTTTTCGAACCAATGGGCAGCAAGTAAATAATCGATTGGCTTACCGTGCCCATATTTGTAACACATGCCTAATTTATACTGTGCTTCATGGGAACCTTTGTGAGCTGCCGACTCGTAGAACTCTGCAGCTAGATCTCGGTTGACTGGTACTCCTATACCTTCGTAGTAACAATTACCTAGTAATAATTGACCTTGGATGGTATCCCTATGGTAAAAATCGTTGATATCAGAGGCGGTGAAGGACTCCGGTTTGATGGATATGTTGGATGGTTCATTAATAGTGCTGGCTTTCAATATGGTCGATTTGAAGTGGTTGAAGTAAGTCCGGTTCAACATTATCATCAAAATAAATTCGATGGTGAATTTGGCGGGATAGTTGTTTGATAAACATTTTCGCATGATAAAGTAGAAGTTCGTTGGTAAGATGTGTGGCAGTGGATAGGGTGATACGGTTGGTAAATTAAGCTGATTCAATCGGAACGATTTATTAATTAACTTATCTATACCTTGCATAGTCTGGTAAGCAATATGATACAGAATGGTTCCTAAATCCAACAACATCTCCGAAGTTTCTAGCTTTTTATATATATAAAGTTTAGGTAACCAAGTAGGTACTTTTAATCCGCTACTTTGCCAACTGTAATTGATTTCACGTGTGTTATGATAAAGTAAAATTAATTTAAAATTTAATCGAGTACTTTGCGGTTTTAGATATAAATTACCAATGTTAACTAGGATGTTAAAAGAATCGAGGTAATTTAAAGCTGATATTAGTTGTTTACTATGATTGTACTTGATTTGAAACGGTCGCGTTATTGATTGGGTGGATAACCACTTTTGATATGGGATAAGGAAAGGCACTTTCACTTTAAAAGGTAATTCATCGATCTGTAGCTGGAATAAAAATACTTTAGATTTTTGGTTTATTAACCAGTTGATTTTGTTAATAAGGTTCAATACTTCGTTGTACTTAAACTCAATGCCTACTGACAAAGAAAATACAATAATTAAACATTAAATTGTACTAAAATAGTTGTTACCTTGTATCTTCCGTATAGTCCTGACCCCTCGTACATTTTTCACTTTTTCATTATTTATAAGCTGAATATTATTTTTTAGCCCTGAGGACTCTCTTGGTTTGTTATTTACAAATGTTGTCAGTTGTTGAGGAACTGTTAACGCAATTATCATTATTAATATTAAGCTTTATCTAAAAAAAATGTTGAGAAGGTAGAAAGAGTACTGTCATATTATTTTAAAGGTATATGTAGTCCTTTAAAACGTATTAAGGAGTTCTACCATTTTTTATATTTGCTTTTCATCTCATACAATCCTACTAAAATTCCAAGTTTAAGGGTGATACGGGGGTTGCTATTTGGCTTTCTGAGAGATATCAGGGTTGCTTTTTTACACGTTTGGGATTTGAAACTTCCGCTAAATTCTTATTGGATTGACATTACAAAACTTCTACCAATTTATTGAATCATTTTATTATTATTTATTTTGGAATACTCCTTTTCATTGTTTACACAATTTTAAAATATCAATTTCTTTTTACACCCCCAAAAACTAAAAATATATATTTTTATTCTAAGCTATTAAAATTAAAAAATGCTCTTGCTTTCCAAGATTTTAAAATACGGGTTGCTCTTAAAGCAATACTCAATAAAGTTTACTAATGGAATAGCTTTAAAATATGTATGAGAAACTATATTACTTTATAAAATTAAGAATTTTTAAAATATAATAACTTACAATAAAAATATAAGCTTTTAGAATTTTTTGAAAGTGTAAAAAGAAACAATAAATTTAAAATATAGTTATAAAATAAAATTAAGTATCTTATTTTTTAACGAAAGCTTTTTTCATAAGGTTTTGGAAGTTTAACAATATATTTTGTAGTTTTAGTTTAATTAAATTAAAAAGTATATTTTATTCTTAAAAGTCAGACGCACAAGTATTTAATCTATTATATATATATATCTCTTTATATACTACCCATTTTTACAAAAAAACCGTTCAAAAATACCTATGTCATTTTAGAATTCTTGAAATTCAAATTTAAACTAGGTTATAAAATATTAAAATAACACTTTTTGCAAAATTTTAATTCTCCGATTAAATTCCGATATTAGACTTTATTAATTTGGATTAAAGTCTGATTTAACAAATAAACATTGAAATTAAATCAATAAAAATAATATGGAAAATGGATATGCTTTGGTATTTTTAGGGAAAACTAAATGCCTGGCTATTGGATATAAATTGTATTTTAAGAGCTAAGCTTAGTTTTAATGTAAAATTATTATATGGTTACTTAAAAGAAAGCTCAGTATAAAACGGTAATCATTTGCCGACGAATCTTAGTTTGCATAGTAAAATTTAAAATTAGGGATTTGTTGTGATAAAATCGTTCCTTAGTAAAAAAATGATGATTAATATAAGATCAAATAGTTTTTGTTAAATTAAAGAGAATATTGAACTTATAAGGCAAAGGGTTTACCATTTTATTCTAAAATATCAAGTTTACATTTTATCTGAATACAATTTTATAGAACATATCCGTAAAAAAATATAAAAAATATAAAAAGAATAAAAAGGATAATTTAATGTCAACTTCAAGCTCCCCTCGCAAAGATTACTTAAATATCGAACCTTTACATTTGATACGTAAGCGCAGCGATTCAATTAGTAGTACTGGTTCGACAATCAAATTAGAACGCCAACCTGTAGAAACTGTAGAATCACGTCGCTACCACTACTTCCAAGATTTCTTAGCCAACTATCATGCCAAAGACTACAATCACACTAACGTTTCTCTTTATTCTTTAGCTGCTGGTATACTTATTGGAATTGGGCTCAGCTTGTCAGTTCGCTTTGATAAATTTAGTGCCGTTGGATTCTATCTTTTTGCATTAGGGATGTTTCATATGCTAGAGTATCTCTCAACTGCTATATTCAATCCGAGGCGAGTTAAGTTAGATTGTAAATTGTTTTTTATATAGTCTGTAACTAAATATTGTTTTTAATGGTAGCTTTTATGTACGATCCAGTAACTGGTTATCACGCAGCTCTTTTAGCTTCATTAGTAGAACATACAGCTAAGATGTATTATTTTGAGAATTTATACTCAAATGTTTGGTTTATTCAGATTATAGGTATATTTTTAATGTTATTCTTTTATTAAACTTAATTCAGGCGTAGTATTAGTTCTTGTAGGGCAGTACTTACGTACTACAGCTATGGTAGAAGCTAATGCAAGTTTCAATCACCATGTCGCTTCTATGAAAGATCAAGATCATTTGTTAGTTACTTCGGGTATATTCAGGTAGCAAGTTTACAGTATTGATTTTAACCATGTTTTATAGTCTTATACGTCACCCATCTTATTTAGGATTTTATCTGTTTACCATGGGTACTCAGTTAGTTTTATTTAACCCGATCTGCTTTTTAGGTTTCGGCTTTGTTCTTCATGAATTTTTCAGTTCTAGAATAAGATATCCTTTTTCCACTTTATTTATAATTACTATTAACATCCTTATCCTTAACTTTTTACTATTTGTTATTTTACAGTTGAAGAAGCACACTTGATTAGGTTTTTTGAAAACGACTACAAAGTTTATAGAGAACAAACACCTACTTATCTACCATTCATATCTTGAGTTAAATGAGAGTTCTTAATCAAATTTAAAATAATTTGAATTTAATATATGAAAGATTTTGCTTTTTAAAAATAGCTTTATTATTTAACTATTTTTTATATTAATGTATATATATTTACTC
This sequence comes from Capillidium rhysosporum, assembly GCA_037055185.1. Taxonomy (NCBI): domain Eukaryota; kingdom Fungi; phylum Entomophthoromycota; class Entomophthoromycetes; order Entomophthorales; family Capillidiaceae; genus Capillidium; species Capillidium rhysosporum. Next base: position 38,892 of record JAWQFY010000121.1, read on the forward strand.
TTTAACCCTTATTTGTTGATAGTGAAAAAACTTTGTAAGCTCTTATATGAAAGTTGAAATATAGTAAACAAAAGAGTTTTCATTTTTAACTTCAGTATATTTTAATTAAATTTTACTCTAAAACCTCAAGTCACTAAATTATATAGTCTAAAATAATAAAATTAATAGGAGTAGAGTTCAAAATTTTGAAGTATACTATTATAATCTCAAAAATTATTATAGCAAAATAGAATAATATATAATACTAATTTTATGCAGTAAATTTAATATCAAATATATTTTCAAAAATGGAAAAATTAAATTAAAAGGTTTAATCAGAATTCAAAATTTATTAGCTAAATTTAATTATTTTTTAAAATAGCTTTTAAAACTATAAATTAACTAAATATATTTAATAAGCAACATAAATTTAGATATCTGTTAGATTATCATTTTTCTTATAGAAACTTTATAAATGCAAAATTTAAAATATAGAATATATATATAACTTTTTAAGTTTATAATTAATTATAATTTAAATACTATAAACTTATTTTTTGCTCTATAATATAATTATAATAATGTTTAAAATAGAAAATCAAATCTTAAATTTATTATATTTTAATAATAATTTAATATTTTAAAAAATAAGAAAATTTATATAGTAAAAGTATTGAAAATATTAAAATAGTAAAAAAAATAGATTATAATACTTTTATAATATATTATATTACTAAAAATACTTTATTAAGTATTACTAACTATTATATTATTAGTATAGTAACAAATATATATTTACTATTGAAATATATAAAAATCTAAAATTATAAGCTTTAAATATATATAAAAGTATTATTAAGACTTAATAAAAGAAATTAAAATAAACCTATAGCTGTAAACATTAAAACTATATTAGAAAAGTATAAAAGTTATATAAATAATATAAAATAAATTTATATAATATTATTGTATATATAATAAGTTTATTAAATATAATATTTATAAAAATTTTAATTAAAAGCTTATATTAATATACTTTATATAATAAAGTAACTTTAATATATATATTTAACTAAATTTAAGAGTATTTTTTTGTTATAAAATAAAAATTAAGCAAAATAATAAAAATATACTATATAAATAAAGCTTATTACTAAAAATTTAACAATTACTTAAATAGTATATTATAAATTAATATAGTAAAATTACTTAAATAAATACTAATTTAATAATTATACTATTTAAAATAATTCTTATAAATTAGTTTAACTAAAATAATAAATTTAACTATATAGTTAATTATAATTTATAATAATAAAAAGTTAATATGATTAATATTTAAAGTAGTTTTTTATATATAAAATTCAAAAATATGTATTAATTTATATTTTATATAAATATATTTTTTTCAATATTAATATTTATACAATTTTACTTTAAAATAGCTATTTTAAACTTTTTAATATTTATAAAAAATTATTTATTTATTTTAATATATAACTTTATATAATTTTTAAATTATAAAAACTATATTAAAACTAGTAAAATAAAAATAATAAATTGTTATAAAAATAAAATTAATATACTATATTAAGTTTTAGTTTTAAATATACCAAAATGCTTAATATTATACTATATAAAACTATACTTAAAAAACTTATAAAATTTTAATTTTAAAATCAACTACTTATATATTTAGTCACTATACTAAAAAGATTAAAATTATAAGGAATGTAAAACTATATAAGTTAAAAATATTATTTTTAAATTTAAAGACAAAAAGTTTCTTAATAATCAAAGTTAAAAAAAATAAAATTAAATAACCTTTAAATTTTGATTTGCTGAATTTAAGCCTAGAAATTTAAATTTAAAATAATTTTTATCTTTGTTAGAATAGGAAGAGTTTAATTAATTATGCTTAAATTAATTGAATTTATACTATTTCTTAGATTTATAAAATATACTTATAAATATAACTAAGTTTTATATAAAATAGTAATTTTTAAATAAAAATTTAACTAAATAATAAAGTTAGATAAAAATAGCTACTATTACTATTTTCAAAATGGTTTAGCAGTATTTTAAACTTATAAAACCGCCTTTCTTTTAACCTTTTAGTTACAAAAAACTTCATTTAACTGCTTTTACTAAAAAGGTAAATTGTTTTGATTTTGAATAAGGTAAAAATTTAAAAATCGATAACATTTCAAACTTACATCTTATCTTTAAACTAGATTTGCTATATGCTAACATCTGCGGTATTGGGGATGCCGTCGTTAGGACGTATCGGTAGCTCGCCAGCCTTGGTGTATGGTCTGGTGGGAAGTCCTAAAAGGATACAGGGCGATATGCCGGGACCACAGTATCGTTGGCTCGATATTGAAAGGTTAAAAAAAATATGAGCAAATACCTACTTTAACATAATATTATTTTATTAATAAAAAACTTTGAAGGTTTTTTAGGACTTCTTCGTCCCCCTATGGTGGTCTAAGTGCCACCTACTAAGCATAACTATTATCTTACTGAGATAATTTACTTTACCTGTGTCAACTTTACCTATATAAAATATCACTTTCTCATCAAATCCTTCTGAAATTGATTCTAATATCAATTTTGGCTCATTATTGGTCGTTGCTAAGCCACCACTTAGCTCTTTCCTACAGCTAACCTTATTTATTTGGACTTTGGTTGTGGGTTTAAATACTCAACTTACCATATATTATTCACACTCCGTTATCTCTCTTGAGGCTATTTGTTTATTTTATATTACCTTAGTTGACATCTTTAAGAAAAAAAAATATTGGAAATAGTCATATTTGTATTAAAATTTGTTGATGTTAAAATCCAATATTTAGCACAATGAAGTATTCTGGAAAGTTCTAAAAATCACAGTATTTTCCTAAAAATCGAACACTGATGTCGGTGTTATAAAACAGAAACTGCACCGGAATGCAACACTATATAATAAAGTTACATTTAACTAACTACTTTTAATATGTCAGTTAATAAGTTTCACGCATCTAATTGTGCAAAAATAGAGATATAGTAGTTCAAAAAATAATGTAAAGTAATAGCATGTTTATTATCTACAGTAAATTACTTGGAAAGCTATGTATATAGGAAATTCGGTTAACTGCTTCGAAATGGAACCAAGGTAATGTACATTTGAATAGTTAATTTCCAATAAAATAAAAAACTGTTCAATTAATTCCGACGGAGAAGCACTTGAGCACCAACACCGTAGTGATCTAATTGATAAAGTGTTTAAGTATAAATTTTAAATAGGGAATAAAAAGTTACCTGAAAGTTGGGTGCAAGGAAATTTAGAATTAGGCTGTTCGTACATCATTTCTTCAACTTGGACTTGATGGATCTCCGCTTTATAATTAGATCTTGAGCCGCTACTTTGCTCTTTATCCTTAGATTCATCTAAATAAAACATATAATCTAAGCTTTGAGCAGACATGTAATCACCAGGATGGGTTAATATTGTTTCTCTTGGTAAAAATTTGCCATCTGGAGTGGTTATTGCATCTCCATAAGTTACTGGATGGTAACCTGCTCTTTCAAATAAAAGATCATGGAAATTACGGAAAGATAAAGATATCTCACCAACTAAATTATTAGACAAGCTGGTGTTCCCTTCACATAAAATTTGATACATAGCTAAATATTCAGGTGAAGATCGGTTGTCGTTCTCAGTTGCTTCGACACGGCTATTAACATTTAAATCCCCCATTAAGAAAACAGGTTCGTCGACTGGCTTAGAAACTAAAGTTTCGTCGATAAATTTTCGAAGTTCACCTATCTGTTCTAATCGGATTTGAACACTTTTATCGGAGAGAGGTGGGTTGTTTTCGTAACTTGCTTGCGTATGCGTATTAAATACATGAAAATGGAAATTATCACGTATACAAATCTTAGCATATAAAGCTCCTTTATGGGACATACTAAAGTATAGATAAGAAAAATAAATAAACTAAATACTTACGCATCGGAGTGAGAGGCGTGTGTAAACGTTAATTCATTAGTGCGGACAATTGGAAATCTTGATAAAATTACTAAACCTCCATCAATACCAGTCAAAAAGCATGGTAAAGAACTTGCTCTTGAATAAGGTAAACCACATAATTTTGCCTGAGAGATCAACTTTCCACGGCGGTTTGACCCAAAAGCAAACATCTCTTGCAAACATACTATATCGTAAAAGGAAAGTACCGAAGAACAAAACATCTTAAGTCTTCCATCCTTATAGTCATTACCGTTATTGTTAATCCCAGGTGGCCGTAAGAAGATATTGTAAGTTAACAGGTTTACTTTATCACTTATTGTGCCAGGACCACTATTAGTGGCATCGCCATTCAGCAACGATTTTCGATTCATTTTAAAACTGTACCTTTGTTGTTCGCTTTTTACTCCGTTTCTTAGTTAACTAAGGCAGTTTTAGGCGTTTTTAAGCAATTTTATCCTTCGAGACTGGAATATTTTCATTTATGCAAGTTTATGACAGAACTTTAAAATAGGAATGTAAATTTAGTATAAAACAACCGAAAAAGTATACTTTAAATAGGTCCTAATAATTTACAAATATAAATAAGGAGTACAACAGTCGTAGTATAAATTGGAGATGAACTAGTTTGGTACTATAAAATTAAAATTGTGAAGTATTTAAGGGATTTGATATTCTAGATTAACATTTTAATTAGTATATATTAATAAACCTATTAAATAGTTCGAAAAATCCAGTTTATTAATAAATTTATTTTCTAACAACTAAGAAAAACATTAATACATAGTTAAACTTTTTTACTATATCTAAATTATAAAAAAAAAATAATGATAATAATAATAATAATAAATAATTCAAATGAAAAAGTTTAAGATCAACTTTTAACAAACTAATTTATAGTATATTTTAATTACCAAATCTATATTAAGAAAGTTTTTTTTTTAAAATAGTTTCATTTACTAGGTCTACATAATTAAATATACTAGAAAATAGTACTAAGATGCCCATCTTCTTTAAGTTTTAATTAAATTATAGAAAATATTTTTCTTTTCTTTTAAAATTAGATAATAACTAATAAAATAAACTTTTACCTTACATAAATTGAAAAAATATACTAAAAATTTTAGTTAATCTATATAATTTAATTGCTATTCAACTTTACATATATAGTATTATATATTATATCTAAAACAATAAAATAAAAACTATTAAAAAAATTAGGAAAAAGTAAAAAATACTTTTAAATTTTAAATTAAGATTTTTTAAATATTTAAAAAAACATTAATTTAAATAACTTAAAAATTAACTAAAAGTTTTTTTATTAAATAATATTAAGTGTATATAACTTGCTAAATTATTTTATACTACTAACTTAGTTAACTTTTATCTATTATAACTAGTTAAACTTAACTTAAATTTACTTATTTTATTATTTAAAGGATTTTTATTATTAAAAATAATCAGTTTAACTTTAAAAGTTAAAAAATAAATTAAAAAAAAGTTATAAAAATTAAAAAATATATTAAAGTAATTAGTTATTTTTATAAATAGTTAATTTTAAAATTAAAGTAATAAATTTAGCTTAATTTAAAAAAATTAAATATTTTTAAATAATTTACCTAATATACATAATATATATTTACTTTTTTTATATTGTCTTAATTATATTTAAATGGTAATTATATAAGTTAAAAGTATTAAATTTATTAATAAATTTTAATAAATTTTACTAATAGTTTTAAGTGTTTTAATATATAAAATATATTTGTTTAATATTTTTCTAATTTATTAGATATATATTTTTTTATTTCATTTTCAAAATTAAAATTAGCCACTTTTAAAAGTAGCTAATTATTTATTTAGTAGTAGTAATAAAAATATATAATATATAACTACAAGGTTGTTTAAAGTATTATAATAGTTATTAAAGATGGTAAATTAATATATATATATAATAAAAAGTAAACAATATATAAATAGTTTCAAATATATATATATTTTTAGATTGATTATTCTATACATTAATTATATCTTTAAAAGTTTGTAAGATTTGAGTTTTGTTAAAGGTATCCAAATAACTAATATATATATATAAATAAACAACATTTACTTAAAAGAAGTAGTTGAAAAAATATTTATTATTTAACATTTAACTATATTCAATTGGTATATTTAAAAAGCTTGAAAATTTATTATTAATATTAGAACTGAAATACAAAATTGAAATCTTTAAATTTTTCTAAGAAAGAAAGCTTATCATTAAAATTTATATTTAAAAAAAATAGTTGGAAGGTTAGGAAAAAAGTAATTGGGTTGGAGTTTAACTAGTTTAAAAAGTTCCTTTTGATTAAATCGCTAACGTTCTGTAAAAAGTTTATATGCTCCGATCCTACCTTTTCTAAATAAAAGTCTGGTAGCTAACTAAGTTGATTTTTAAAAACGACAGAAATAGCGACTCTTTTTTAACTTTTATAAGTTAAAAGGTGGTAAATCGGTATAGTTTTATATTGTATAAATTTGAAATCGAACTTAACCATTTTATTTAATAACTATTTCCAAAAGTTATCAGCTCTAAGAAATAACTGTAAACTTAAAATTGGAAACCCACAAAAATAACTGTTTAATAAGTTAGAAAATTAATAAAGAGTAGCAGTTCCACCTCGGTCCCCAGAAACTACCGAAACCGGAACGAAACTTTCTAATTGGGTTTCTTAATGTTGCGATGGCTCGACGAATGTTTGGAAGACAGGGAGGTGGAGGAAGGGGTAGGTTTAGCCAGGTGGGATAAAGGAGAATCGACCCGCTTAGTAGGCTTTTCCCTCCCACTGTTTCGAGTGGGTGAAACAGGGTAGGAATCATGGTTTAGGTTGGAGTTGGGCACCGCCTGATTATTAACAGGTTGGTTGGGTTCGAGATTGTGGTAGCTAGGAGGCTCGGGTGGGTTGGACTGAGACATATCGGTAGGGTTACTAGGGGGGAAAGGTGTCCGAGTCGAAGTGGGATTCGGGTTCTGTACCGTCAAACTACGGGCCTTCTCATGTCGGCTCTGTACCGCTCGGAAGTGGGCCAAAAGTTCAGTAAGTTTAAGTTGGGAGGGTGGTAGTGGCTCCTTATCCATACTGCCTGAGGTTTTGTTCGGATTTCGTTTGGTAAAGTCGGTGGAACTCCTAAATCGAAATTAAATTAGGGTTAGTTGAAAGAAAAAAGTGATGATTTACCCTCGGGCCGAAGCGTTAGGAGTGATGGGACTGGCTCCTGCCGAAGTAGGGTTGGTAGGAGCAAAGGTGGCGGTGGTAGCGGAAGCGGAAGTCAGTTGTAGGAAACCGTTAGAGTTGACGCAATTAAGGCGATTCTTCAACGTGTTAAAGGCAGAAGTCTGTGGTAACAACATCAACAAACCGTAGAGTGACTTGAACAGATAAGGGTACTTGTAAGGTTCCAGTAACTGGAGCCTTAAATAGGTAAAGATAGGGGATTCCAGTAGTTGAACCAGTTTATCGATTTGGATCAACATTGGTACGGTAATCTCTAAATCGGCGAACGTTTGTAATAGATTGGAAGCATGTTCGTAGTTTTGAGAAAGGAGGCAAAGTGCGAAGGCTGCAGTGGGTGAATGACACCACGATTTGTAAAGACAAGTGAATAAAAGTTGACCGTCCTTCTGGCTTAACGAATTCTTAAGCCTTCTACGTAGATCGGAAAGTTCAGGGGCGGTAGTAAGGATGACGTTGAGGTGCTGGACCATAATGCTAGCGAACTCCAAATCCTAATGTTTCAAGTAAAAACGGTAAAAAAAATTGAAAGTTTAAAAATTAGTACCTTATCCTTTTCTAAGATAGTTGCTAAACTTGTATAGATTTGATTGGAATCTAAAGCATTACAGAGTTGCCTAATGATAAGCGAGCCCCTATGTTCCAGTAACCTTCTATCGGTAGCGAAGAGGGATAGTAAGTTAACCATAAATTGAGTGAAATAACTTTTAGGATTGGGGTTGGTACTGGAGCTAGTAGGTTGGTTGAGATCAGCATGACAAGAGATCTGAGCTAGTAGCTGAAGGTCCCTTTTTACAACTTCCTCAGAAGGGTCGGATAGTACCCTTAGAAGTGCAGGGGAGAGCCCATCGGTAGGTTTAAATACCAAAGTAGGAGCTTTACGGTGTAGCATAACTAACCATTCCAACGATTCTACCCTAGTAGCTTCATGTTCGTTAAGTAGTTGTAAAGTTAAAAGCTCTTTCAACGCTTGGTAATCGATAAGTTGACCTAAGTTGGGGAGCTGAAGTTTAATGTCGGTACTGTTGGTTGGAGTTGTCACGGTAGATGTACCATTATTAAAACCGTCCTTACCTTCGGCTGTATTCTCTTCACCGGTACCATCTAAAGTATTAATATAAATAAAAAATATACGGTTATTCTTAAGGTATTAAAAATAAACTTACCATCGGAATTTGTATTTGGAACCGGTTCAGCTGGTAAATCGGTATTATAAACTAAGTAGTACAAACTAGCGTTAAACTCAGCTGCAGCAGCTCTAATACTGGGTAAGTTATTAGCTAGGTTGGGTAGAGTAGCTTCTACCAACTTGGGGACCCACTTTAAAGTGATAGGTTTTGCAAATTGAGAAAATTCATTAGCCCACTTGAAAGCTAACTTCTGGATAGGTTCGGGAGAGTTTATGAGGTGAGGCAGCAGTAAGTTTACAATAGCTTCGAATTGAATTTGTACGCCTTGCCCCTTCACCCAATATCCCGATCCTGTACCTTGACTGGGATTAGTTTCCAAGTTAACTTCCGAATCACTACCACTTTCTTCTGAAGTCTTCAGGTTCGGAGAAGGTGGTGAAAGTTGTAGTTTAGCGGAGTCGCGTATATCTCGTAGAAAATCGGATAAAAGTACTTGAGTTAAAGTATTGACGTCGGTATTGGTATCGGCTAAAAAAGCCAGCAAACCGTCTAAAAACCTAGGGAGGTAAGTTACCAGTTCTAAATCAGGTAAGTTGTTCAAAACTGAGATCCATCCTACTAAAAAGATTCGAGTTAACGGGTTAATAGTTTTAACCCGTTCCGATAATAACGGAATGAATCTAGGTAAACTAAACTGATGGGTGTTAGGATCTAAAGGACCACCTTCTTTAAACTGATTGGAATCTATATCGACTTCTTTATTTTTAGTATCGATACTCTGTTCAGAAATAATATCTTTCATCAACCGGTCCAACAAACTAGCACCATTCTTAGTTGGGGTATCGGTATCGGAAGCTAATTTAGATAAAGCGTCAAATATCTCGTTAAAAAAGCGAAGTACGTCCCCTTTAGCTACTTTAGCTATATTATACATAGCTTCACAACTGTAATACCTAACTCTTGGATCCGGGTCCCCGAAACAGGCTAGAACTGGTGGTAAAATATCATCTAAATAATCATCAACTTCCTACCCAATTTTTTAAAAAAAATATAGGAATATTTGTCAATCAATTTAGAATCGTATAAAATAGAAAATTAAATATTTACAGGTCCTAAAGCTATAGATACAGCTGCCAGCCCAATCAGTCCTCCATTCTTACTATGACTTTGATGAGCGAAAGCGAACTCTCTAACCAAATAAAATATTATATTACGTATAGGTTCTACACCATTATCACCTTGAGCTAAACAGTCCCTTATAACTCTAAAGTTTATTTATAAAAAAAAGATACCATTTTGTTAATTGCTACTATAGGATTTTTTTTAAATAATTACTTTTCAATATCTAAAGCAGCAGTTTTTCGTTTATCGTACAACTTATCACTTAAATTTCGAACTATATTTCCGTTTAAAGGTGGTTCCATAATTTTAAATTTCTTATATATACTCTTTACAACTACTTTAATATAAAGTTCAGTTCAACTTCGTTTTATTTATTATATTGTTTCCTAACTTTAACTTTTTATAAGATAAATTAAAAAGTTTCAATTCCGCTATACAATCCAAACTTAATTTTTAAAATCAGGATGTATAAAATTTCTAAATTAAAACGAACAGGGATAAATTCAACTTTGAACACCGTACTTTTCCCTACTACTTAATAGGTGTAGATAAATAAATCATTTTTTAACAGATACTAATATACCTTAAAAATTATTATCTATCGTATTATTTTAGCCTATAAGATATTCAAAATAATTAAATCTGTTGCTAAAAAAACTTATATATTTAGTAGTGTTGGACACCACCTAAATTTTCTTAACAACTTTAACACTTCAAACTTACGTCACAGATTATTTGAATTAAAGCCAACAATTTATTAATAAAATAGACAATAAAGTAATTTAATTTATTAGGGTGTATTTCGTTTCGAAATACTTAAAATTTAAATCAAAGTTCAAATAGTCCATTTATAAGCAAGGTAGTTGCAATTTTAAGGTTTTAAGCACGTTTATTCAGTATTGTAAAAATATAAATCCATACAACAACCGATATCCAACAATATATATATACAGATAGAACGTTATTAAGAAGCTAAATTAACAAATAGTAAATATGAATAGTAAAGAACGTCAACTAGATACTTTAATAAACAAGTACGAACTATTAAATTTAGAATATGAAAGAAGTCAAACTTTACAGATTAATTTGACTAGTTTAAATGTACAGATGAAAGAAGTTAAAGATAAACTTGAAAATTTATATTTAGAGTTAACGCATGAATTACAAGAAAAGTAAATTTATTTGTTTAAATATGTATTAAAATATATTAGTTACAATTCAAATTTAAAAAACAAGTTGCATAAAGTAAGGAACTTAATAGATCTCAAATTGAATTCAGTTACAGATGAAAGGTAGTATTAGTTCGTTAGACTGACCTACTTAATTTTCCTAGGTTAGGTAAAGTACCTTCCTCTTTAGGTCTGTTACAGTTGGAAGCTACCAGTAATCAACTGTTATTAGATACTCCAATAGATTTAGCGACTAAATTACCTTCCCCTAACTTTAATGTACAACCTTTACCTAACGATATATATCAAAACTTATCCAGTCAACAACTACTAAAGTTACAAATTAACACTTTAGAAGGTACCCATATTTACAATTTAATTTATTTTCAATATATTTATATATTACTATTATAGAACAGGACCGTAACTTAGATATGTTACAACAGTCGGTATCTAGGCAGAGGGAATTAGGTGAAACTATTGGTTTTGAATTGGATATTCATAACAACCTGTTAAACGAGACGGAAGTTGAAATTGAAAGCACTGCAAGTAGACTTAATACAGCTGATAGAAGGTTACATAAAGTGATTACTACGCTTAACTACCACAAATTGAGTTGGATCTTACCTTCCTTGTTTATAATTTTAATCTTAGTCATCCTGGTAGGTAAATTTTAATATCCGTAAGTTGTATCGATTACTACAACCAACTTTTAGCATTGTAGTTACGCGAAATTTAAGCTTTAAACTAGTTTTTTTTAGATTTAAAGTAGCTTCGGTTCTTCATTTAACTTTATATGTTCATCTCAATTCTTTTTAAACTTTTCAATATATTTATATGTATCAATTTATAACTATAATACTTTAATCTTTTTTCACTTATTTTTAAAAAAATTTAAAAGTAGTTTCTGATCGATTTAACTTTTTAAGACATACTTTTTTTGTAAATTTTAAAAATAACATAGGTTGAAACAGAAACTATTGATAGAAAAATCAAAATAAAAGTAGAGCTTTCTAAAAAGAATCAAAATGTATAAATAGATAAACGATAAAGTTGTAAAGTTGAAGAATTTGGCGGAAAGGAACTTATAAACTTTAGAGTAATCAACGAACTGTAGTAGAAATAAGGCTTATATAATAGATGAGAAACGGAGCGATAAATTAGAAGTAAAAAAAGAGGTAATCAACCGTTTAACAACTTTAGGTTGTCAATAATTGCCTAGTTCGGTAGTGTTAGTTTGATGACGGTAAAAGTTGGAGGTGGGTGTATTAGTTTACTACGGAAATTTGTTGTACCGTTAGTACTTTAGCTAGACAGTAGGTAAAGTAAACTAAAGTAATATTTAAGTTAAGTTTGCTGGCCATATTTTGTTCGTAGCAACTTCCAATAAACTTAGTTGGCGGAACCCTAAGTTCGAAGGAAGGGTACCGGTAGACCGCTTAGATAACGAACTGATAAATGAAGCTGATGGTTTTAAAGAGGAGGTAGAACGGTAGAATTAATTCAAACAGCTTAACTATTCGATAGGATTGTTTTGATGAAGTGGTCGAAGTTGGTAGCTAACTGTTCTATCAAACTATAGTGCTAGTTTAACCGATCAAAAAGATCTAGAATGTAGTTGGTTAGTACCAAATAACATATGAAAGGTATACTAAAATAGCTAATAAAATTGAGATAAGCGACTTTTATGTTTCAATTACTCTAATTTAAAATACAAAAATAATATTGAATAATCTTAATCTATTTGATCGTTATATAACTTGCGTTTTCAAGTTTAGCTTTAGTCCTCAAGTTATTTAACCATAAGCTAACCTTTAATTTTCAAAAATAAACTTGTCGAAAGTAAACGGTGTTCTTTAGTTAAAGGTAAATTAGAAACAGAACCGAATCACTCATCCTAAAATTAAGCCTACTCAGTTTATAAATATCTATATAAAACTAAATTTAAGTTCGCCAAGGTTACTACTATTACTTTTACCTTTACGTCTAAGAAGAGTAAAGAAAAGAAGGGTGCGACAGGAAATTACTGGACTGATAGTATGAAGGTAATCACGTCTTATGTTATAGATATTTTAATTTATGCTAGAGCTTAGTTGGGTCAAATAATTTAAATTTTCGTCGAAGGTTGGATGGTTAATGGATCTAACTATGCATTTGATCCCAATCCAAGTTGTCCTATATAGTTACCTATTATCAAATAAACTACTGTTTGGAATTTCTGAAACATTAAACTTCGTGTTTACAATCTGTTCGGATCCAGTACTAATTTTCAATTTCAATCCAGTATTAGCTGTCTGCTCGAATCTAGAGTTAGCTGCGATTCCAAATTCGGTATTAACTTTACTTAGAAAATTTCTACCAATTTTAATACTTAAACCACTAGATGGATGTTAGTATTGGTAGAAGGCCTCAAACCAAAACTAATTTGTCTAATTCTACAACTACAGTTAGATTAACCGTACTTTTTGAATTTCCTAAAAGATCTTAAACAATGTTAAGAACCCATTAGTTTGTACGTTTCCCATTCCGAATTTGAAAGTCTGTTCGAACCCTATACATCGGTACTTGTATTACTATTAACTAAGTATACTTTTGTATAAATTGGTATGTAGGTTGTATATTAAATTCTGTAATTTTATACTTACTGCTTGTAGTGAAGAATTGAAACTTGAAATTATATATTGATTTCCAAAACCATAGATTTTAAAAATAAAATTTCCCATTGTGTTGAATTAAGTTATAGTTATATAGTTGGTAACTAAATATAATTTAAACATGTAAATAAGTTTAACTTTTACTAATATCTTCTTCTATAGAACCTTATAATTTTTTAGGATTATAAAAAAAGCATTTCTATTAAATATATCTCTTTATAGTTAAGTACAAACTCATGAAATTTCGATTCGATTGTTGTCCCCTTTTATATATTTCTTTAAAAAAATTTAATTTAATTTAATTTAATACGTTTTCACATATTTTTTTAGTAAACTTATTAAAACTTTGATGAAAAAATGAGCCAATTAACGTTACTAGTAGCACAATTTTATTTTCCAACTAAAAATTTCATTTTTATTTATAAATAGTGGCAATATTTGTTTATAATAAAGATTTACAAAGGATACAATTGAGTTAAACTACAAAACAATATTTATAAAAAGTAGATAAGGATTAGCATTAGAACTATATAATAAATATTTTGTCTCATAAAATAAATAAACTGTATAAAAGCTCTAAAAACATTAAAAAGCTAATCTTTATTAAAATGAAATAGAAAATTTTAATTAAAAATTCAACTAAAATAAGGAAAGCATTAAATAATCTAAAAATATAGATTATTTCAATCTTTCCCTTCAATATCTTTCTTTCCCAAAATCTTTTTACCTTTTATATTCTTATTAGTATTTTTTTTCTTATTTTACTTTTACTTTTATACTATTTTTTCTTATATACTTTTTTTTCTCTTTTACATTCAACTTTCTTTCTATCCTCTCTCACACTTTATATTTTCTACTTTATATATTTTTCAGCTGTTTTAGCTTTTTTTACTATATACTATTATTATAGCTTAAAATAAAATGCTAAAATAAAAAATATTAATATTTATAATATATAAGATTTAAAATAAATAAAATTTTAAAATTAAAATAATGTAAATTAATATTTTTTACTTTATAAATTATAAATTATAATATTTTATACCTATTATAAATAATTATAATTAAAATTAAAATATTTTTTAGATATTATTTATAGTTTTTTAATATATTATTATAAAAATATTATAAATATATATTAAACTTTTAATTTAATATTAATATAATATTAATATAATATTAATATACTTATATAGTAAAAAAAAACTAAAATTTTTAATATATTATTATTATTAAAATAAAATATTAAAGCTTATTTTAGTATAAAAACAAATTAATAACCAAATAGGCAATTAGCTACTTTTAAAAGTAGCTAATTTTAATTTTAAAAATTAAATAAAAATAAAAAATTTAAATTATAATTATTTACTTTTTATATATTAAAAATTATATAATATTTGATATAATTTACTAAAATATTGATATATAGTAGCAGTTTTATATTTGCATAAATGTAAAACTCCTTTTTTATTATATATTATAAAATAAAAATAAAGTAATAAAATTTTTAAAAATTATTATTATAGTCTTACTATAATAATATAAGTATTATATTAAATTTTAATATTAATTAAGTCTAAATTGATTATAATATAGTAAAAAATAAACTGACCAAAAAAAGTTTTATATTTGTACAAATAAAATCAATATTTTTTAGTTTATTTTTAAATAAAAACCATAAAAAACATAAATTATTAAAATTAATACTTTAATTATAAATTTATATAAAATACCTAAATTTTAAAAATTTTAAACAAAATTAAAAGTTAAACTTTTAATTTATAATTTATTTCAAAATTGTATAATTAAAACTTTAATAAGTTTTTTTTTCCATTTATTTTTATTTTTTAGAATATTTAAATAGCTTATAAAATAAGAATTTTAAATATATATACTTTTATATATATTACTTTTTAATATATTAGTTATTAAAATATTTTTAATAATTGATATATAAAAATAATAATAAATTTAGCTAAAATTATTTTAAAATTAATTTTAAAATTGTAATTTTACACTATAATTTAATTTATTTTTTGAAAATAAATAATTTAAAATTAGTATATATT